>JAODUD010000127.1:28275960-28289418 GCA_026784285.1 Stomatorhinus walkeri
ACGTTCGTGGAACGACATGAGGCTTAATTTGGAGATGCCGCTAATTTGAGTCTCACTTTTTCGCGTAAGTCTGGCTTAAGTTAGCTACTTTCATGGAATACCCCCCAGGTAAGACTGGCTTTGCACCCATGTCTGTAGGGTAGCAGCCTCAGTACTTCACACTAAAACCCTGAGCCATGTGGCAATCCAAGGAACACACAAGGATTAGACAAGGAGTGGAAAGGTGGGACACGTAGGGTAGGGTCAGACAATTGACCCTGACAATTATTATTATTATTATTACCATTATTATTGTTGTTGTTGAGTAAACAAAAAACAGTAGATACGTATTAAGTATATCTTTTTTCAGGCAAATTTGGCATGGTTAGATCGGAAATTTCCTTAAATATGATTAATTTATGTAATTATCCTAAATATAAATCACAAGCTGGTAATAGTATGTATTGTACAACCTAAAATTAATTAAAATCAATTAAGCTAAAGTAGCATAATATCAGCAATTATCTTAAGCTACTAGTTTTCTGTCTTGAGAAAACCTGTCATACATTCCAGTATAGTATTCCTGAATAGTATTTTTACCAGATTTTGAGCATGGATGCTGAAGAGTATAGACTGTTTGACCATTTCACAATTTTGAAGAGATGTCCTTTTGTGTTGAGAGCACTTTTGGCTGACTGAAGGGTGTAACTAAAAGAGGTATCTTGTGAAGAGGTCATTTGTGTCAGTCAGGGTTCAGGCCTTACACTTTTCTTTGTGCTAATGACTATAGCAGTAAATACCATTATTTCCATGATTTTTTGGGCTACAGTATAAGTGTTCCTAAGAAGATTTTTGCTTTGAATCAGTGGTTCTCAAACATTTTCTATTATTCCCCACTTAGTATGAAGAAATATTTTCATGCCCCACCTCAACAGAACAATGACAGAAAAGCTTTGGTTTAACTTTATTTAGATAATATCAAATTCATTAACATTAATTTCTTCAGTAACTCTTGTTAAGCAAAAAAAACAACAACTTTCACTTCACACAACTTTCTGTGACATTTGTCACAGAACTGCTTCAATAGTTGAAAATAGGCAAATTAAGCATAATTTGCACTTTTCCCATAAATACAACAATAAAATTCAGTCTGTATAAACAAGAACAAATGCAGAAACTTGTGAATACCGGTGAACAAGGCATTGTGAGAGTTTAATTTGTTTTATACAAAATTTTCAAACATAAAATCCAGACAGGTCTCTCTCTCCTCATCTCCTTTCACATTAAGCTTGATGGGCCGAATGGCCTCCTCTCGTTTGTATAGTTCTCATGTTCTTATGTTCTAAACCCAGAGCAAAATATGCTTCATCATATTTCTTGTTTTTTTGGACCTGTGAAATATCTGTCCATTTTGACCCTTGCAGGAATTATTAGCTCAGGTAAATTTTAATATCTCCACCAATGTATAAGGAAATTAATTAAGTTTTAATTAATTAGTATGTAATGACGATTATTAACTAATCATTATGCCGAATGGTTGGTTCCTCCAAACTCAATTGTGGAATCCCTGTGAGTCTGTTAATGTGAGACTTAAATAGGATTCACTAATTACCTGCATCACTCGACAACCTGGGTCAGAATGCTCGGCCACCGAGCTAAATCACCAGGTAGTGTAAAAAGTTGGTAGTGAAGCTCCTCTCACGGCCGTTAAAAGAGAGTCTCGCAATATTTCAGGTGAGTTTGAGGTTTTAAAGCTTAGCAGTCAGACCGCACATAGGCAGCACTCTATGAACGGAGATTGAAGTTGTGTAAAAGACATACATTTATTCCTAACTAACACTACGACTAACATAAGACAGACATTACACTTAAAATAAACAACAAACATGAAATAACAAAATAGAAACAAACAGAATGTAATTATGGAAATACAATGACCAGATTTAAATGGATAACCTTAAAAAGGGAAATACTGTTCTGCAAAGCAAACATAGTTTGTGGAAATATGATCCTAAAGTCATATATCACGTTAACAGAATAGCTTGGGTTGATAGGATGAGAGGTAGTTGGTTTACTTGGTTGCAGAGTGGAGGGGGTTTTGGCAGTTGATTGCAGAGGTGATGTGCTGAGGGAATGGTAGCAGTCTCTTGGATTCTCTCTCCTTGTAAAGCTTTAAGGTGAATGGCTTTGTTTTGGTTGCAGTTCTTTCATGGGTAGCAGGCTGTCACTGACAGGCTTCAGGAAGGCTTCTTTTGGGCTGCTCTTCTCCGTCTCTCTGCAGGCTGGTGTTCTCTCTTGCCTTCTCTTTGCTCCTCTTTCTTGGCTTTGTTCTGAGGTGCCAGGTCTTGGTCTAAAGTTCATGGGATGACCAGGAATTTAACACCTGAACCAATGGCTGACCATCCAGTTGGCAGGCTTTCGGAGGGGTGTCTGTATCAGTCCTTTTGGGATCAGACTGATTCCCCTTCACTGATTGTCATTAAACTGGTGTAACTTTTGATACATACAGTTTCATGGTAAACACTGACCAGATTTGGAATCAGGAGTGATTTTCTGTCACTTTGACACCAAACATGCCATCCCAGCCTGGCGGTTCACACCTCATACCATCTGTATTAATTGATTAACAATTACTTATATTATGTATGTTACTGACTCGCAAAAGTATATGGTATAGGTGTTTTGGGTTTCACCTCAACCCTCGATGTTGGTAACCTTAATGTTACACTTTGGGTAAATTGTACAGACATTACATTACATATTCACATTCAAACAGCACATCTTACCCTTAGATAAGCGTGGCCGTTAGTTTGTGGTAATACCAATTTAAGTACAAATTTAAATCTGGGAACAACATACCTTGGTTGATGTGGCTTATACCAATTGATCTGCTCCCCAGAATGGATAATGTACACCTTAATTCAGTTTTTTAATACAGAATAGTATGACAAAGAAATGCTAATGAATCACAAAGATCAGATAAGGGCCACAGAGGAATGTGGAAGAAAAGGGGAGGGGGTTTTTAATGGGCAGGGGTCATGACAGCATTAATTTAAGTGTTGTTGAATTATCATTTGAAAATGTGGTTTTTAAAATCACTGGCCATACATTCCTGTACATGATATTAATCTATAGACCACCCAAGTTCCTTCCAAACTTTTTCTCAGATCTCAATGAACTGTTTACTCTTGTTTCTGATATGTCTCCGGCGATCATCTTACTTGGTGACCTTAATATTCATATGGACACTGATTGTTCATCTGCTCGTGAGCTTTGCTCAATATTGGACTGTTTCTGTTTCATACAGCATGTTGATTTTCCAGCTCACACCAAGGGCCATGCACTTGATCTTATATGTTCCTCTGGTTTGCAAGATGTCCATGTTTCTGGCTCTCTCTTAGGTTTATCAGATCATAAACTCATTGAATTCTGTTTACATTACATTATGCCTAGAACAAGCAAAAAAACTGTGATTAACTACCACAAATTTAGGTCTATTGATCAGTCATCCTTTTCGGACGCTCTACATTCATCTCGTCTCCATGATACTCTAGACTTGACTTGTCCCACGCAGATACTTTCAATGTATAACTCTATAATTTGTTGCTGTTCATCTTATTGATCACTTAAACTCTTATAATTTGTATGACCCATTTCAGTCCAGTTTCAGAACCCTACGCAGTACAGTAATGGCTTTACTTAAGGTGACAAATGATTTCCATAAGTCCGAGTGTCCATATGTGCAGCTGGTGTGTCAATGATCGACTTTGTGGTTGGGTAATCGGACTTGTGGCCGCAAGTATTGGACACTCGGGTGAGGAGAGGGGTGGAGCTGTCAACCAATCACCACCTAGTGGTGGATTGGCTCTGCTGTTGGGGGAGGAAGCCGATCAGACCTGGCAGACCCAAGCATATAGTGTAGGTCTGCTGGGAACGTCTGCCGGAATCCCCTGTCAGAAGGAGCTTCAACTCCTACCTCTGGCTGAACTTCGCCCATGTCCCAGGGGGGTGGAGGAGTCCAAATGGGGCATGTTTGCGCCTCCATTGTGGAGGCGGCCGACTGGGGCTGTGGCCATAAGGTGATCGGTGCCTGTCGAGGTGGCAATCCCCATACCCGCAGGTGGATAGCAGTGGTGAGGGATGCCATCATGCTGAAGGAGTCCTATCAGGTCCTAACATTCAGTTGGATAAATAAATAAGAAAAGAGAGGGTGTCTGGTTTGGTGACCTCAGGATTAGGTCTCTGCTTTTTACAGATGATGTGGTTCTGTTGGCTTCATCAGACCGTGACCTTCGGCTCTCACTGGAGCAGTTTGCGGCCGAGTTTGCAGCATCTCGGATGAAAATCAGCACCTCCAAATCCGAAACCATGGTCCTCAGCTGGAAAAGGGTGGAATGCTTTCTCTGCGTTGGGGAGGAGATTTAAGTATTTTGGGGTCTTGTTCACGAGTGGATGGATGACCTGGGAATGCATTATGGATGGATGTATGGATTTACGGACATTGACACAACCTATAGACAAGGTTTCTTGTTTACAAATATTACTGTTACGCATGCATCCATGGGACAACACTGCTTTTGGAGCTGGTGACCAGATAGGAGTCAACCATTGTAATCAACATAGATCACATTGTCTTTTAATTAATTTAAAGTAATAAATTATTGTAAGCTCAATAACAAAATGTCATTTCAGAGTTGGATCTCTTTGCTTGTGTTTCATTTGCTCAAAAAATTAAACAATCACTTTTTAATCAGGGTATAACATCAAATCAATTAAACTTCAGGGGTATTGATCTGGTCAGTTAAGTGCCAGAGGGGGTTGTTAATTAGTTTAAGTTGTTTCAGTTTCGCCTGACCTAAATTCAACAGAACACCTCTGGGACATTATGTTTCGGTCCATCCAACACCGCCAGGTTGCACCTCAGACTGTCCAGGAGCTCAGTGATGCCCTGGTCCAGACCTGGGAGGAGATCCCCAGGACACCATCCATCATCTCATTAGGAGCATGCTGTAATGAAATTTTGGGAAAATGGACTAGAAAATGGACGTTTTTTTCACTTTGATTTTTGGGGTATTTTTAAATTCAGCCCTCTGTAGGTTGATAATTTTCATTTCCATCAACGATGTGGCATCCTTTCGTTCCTAACACAATACTCAGTCCATATCAGTATAGATATCCAACATGATTTTTTATCATTGAGATCTGATGCGTTTTCAAATTTTTTTGAGCAGTGTGTAACATTTTGTAAATCAATAGCTAATAGTAGTAGTCATTAGGTCTCTATGAAATTGTTTGCTATTCACATAAATGTTTAGGAAAAAACATTTATGGCTGGCTGACATGTTCTATGAATTTCATTCAACTTGGTTTTGTTTGTTTTTGGGTCTGTCCCTCCTCTCCTTATTTGACAATATCAGGAACATGGTGGCAACATTACTGCCACTAAGCTAAGTCAAACTGTTTATGACTTTACAAATTGCCACACTTGAAACTGACAGCTACTGTAAACATACTGTACAAGATGTGACAGCTAGCTAGGTCTGTGACAGTGAGGAAATGGCTGGCACAGATTACACTGGAAGTCTACAGTGTAAGCACCCATAGTGGGACAAGCTAGGGCAACTGTGCCACTTCTGCATTCTTTGGACCCCACACTGCAAGACCTTGATATTGCCAAGGAAGGGCAACTGGCCAGAAGCATGTTAAAAGTGATGTGTTGGAAGGAGAAGTTCAGCAAGTGAGCTGGCATCCATGCTGGGCTCAAGGGTAACCCTGTCTGGCCAAAACTTCCATCCATTCTCCACTCCAACATTCTATCACCAATAAACTGGACTGCATGAAGTAACTCTTGACATCCCGGAAGAAAGTAGGACACTGCTATGCTCTTATGTTCATTGAGTCATAGCAACTGGCTACTGTGTTTACACCAATAACACCTGGAGTTTGAATGTGATGATCATCTCTCCATACTGCTTGGCAGGTTTTGGCAGTCAGATGTGGACCATTTCTATATCCCCAGAGAGTTAAAAATATTTATAATCATTTTTTTTGCAGTGCACTGCACTGCACTTTTATGTAAATAGTGTAAATTAATTAATGTAAATTAATTTACATTTTAAAAGAGCTGACATCTCCAGAACTGTTATCACATGTTATCATACACACACACACACACACACACACACACACACACGCACACATTTATATAACCTGTTGAATTACAGTGGATCTCCCTTAGAAGTCCATGGAGTTTGCCATGGAGAGCAATATAAGCTGAACTGCAGGTCTACCACTTTACGTGTGTTATGGGTCGATGTAAATTAAAAAAATAATAATAAGGATGGATTTGAACCACGATGAAAAGCTGCCCGTATGAGGTCAGTACAATTGCACTCAGAAGTCAAAATGAATGGAATTAATATTAGGAGCACTATGTTAGAGAATGCCATTCCAGATGCAGGGACAAATAATGGGTGACTGTATTAGAGTAACGAGGTGGGCAGTCCTATTATTAATGTGAAGTGCACTTCAGTAAATAAGACTCTGTCTAGTTCTGGCAAGAGAAGCCTGCAAAAGACAGAAGCCCCATACTGTTCCTTGAACAACAGCTTCATATTCTTATGCAAGGTCAAATACTTCTACCCCTTTCTCTCCAAATACCAAATCATCTTCCCTATGCCCTGAGCAGATGTCATGGCAAAGTGCTGGGTATGTCTTTATATAGAACATAATCCTCAAAAAACTAATGCAATAAAACATTAAATTCATGTATATTTAGTTAAATTTACAGCAAGAACTGCCATCCTGTCCAGGATGTACTGTATTCTGTCTAGGGAAGAGTCTAATTCTCTCAGTAACCCTGAACAAGACTGGATGGATGGATAATATACACAGAGGCCTTTAAATTCAATGGTCAACTATTAACTTTAATGGCAATGGAGAAGTGAAATACATGCATTACATGGTCAGTACCCAGTTGTGTGCTCAGGGTATATGCAAACTAATCGGCAGATGTCCTTAAGGACGCCTTCAAAATCTCCCTGAGTCAGGATGTCATTCCTTTATCCCTCAGAATCATTCCTATACCAAAAAAGACAAAAGTGTCAGAAATAAACGACTACCATCCAGTGGCACTTACACCTCTAAGTGCTTTGAAAGACTAGTTATGGTCAATGTCAAAAGCTGTCTCCCCACCTCAAAAGATCCACTCCACAGAGGACGTCCTATTAAATGTCCTTCACCTAGCATTAACCCACATGGAACACAAGAACAACTACATCAGAATGCTGTTTGCAGATTTCAGGTCAGCATTAAACACTATTGTCCTCATCAGAAAACTGGACACACTTGACCTCAACAACTCCCTCTAGATACTGTAAGTCCAGCACAACACATTCTCTGATGACCATCAATGGCTCCAGTGTGGAAGTGATGAAAGGCACCAAGTTCCTCAAAATACACATATCTGATGACCTCTCCTGGACCAACAACATCACCTGCCAGACCAAGAAGGCACAGCAGTGTCTATACTTCCTCTGCTGACTGATAAGAGCACGCCATCATTTTCATGGGAAAATTTAATCATGTCACTTAGCCTTAGTCCTAGTAGGTGGGATCTGATACATTCTATAGATTTTATGTATACTCCACCGTGTCTCTGAGGCAGTCTTTTGCCAGTTAGACTGGATTTATTGGCTTTCACATTTACAGTTGATCCATCCAGTAATTTTAGAAATTAGGGATTAGATGGAGGAGGATGATGAGGCTGTCTGAGGAATACATAGTTGCCATTCTTACAGCATCTTTTGTAGTTACACTTGACCTGTGGAAAAAGACTAAGATCAAAGGGCAATAGGATGAAGAGCTTTTGAGCTGTTCTCATTTAGTTATTCCTTGCTGTTATAATACCAGCAGGGGTTATTAAGGTAATTGAAATAATTATATGGAAGTTGTTAATATCGGGGATTCCTGCAACTTGCTTTTTTTAACAAAAAAAAAAACAAAAACTTTTTTTGGGCTATACACATATACTTACCCACAACTATAGAAGCTGGAAAGCATAATTGCTGTGTAATTTGAGTTAAAGGGCCTTTGTGACTTGTGCCATGTGACTTTGTATAACAATATTGTTGAAGAAATGTAGATTACACTAATCAGTACATTATGGCGCCAACTTCAGTTTTAGATCAAAATCAATTCTCTGATTTTCAGTGCTTTCACAGGCTCATAGCAGATCCACCGTACCAAGTCACCAAAGCAGATTTTTAAGTTCTACAGCATTTACAGATACTGTTCTTAATAAAATTTGCAACAAAATTTTAGGTATAAAACAAACAAAATATTGTTTGTTTTTATCTTGTTAGCTTGTGTACATTTCTGGGAACTGGCTGTGCAGTTCCCTTGCTCGTGACTGCACTGCCCCTCCCTTTCTGGCAGGACGGGAAGGAGCAGTGCCTTTCTGTGTCTGCCAGTGGCAGGGGGCACCGGGGAATGAGATCAGGGGTGATGTGGACAGTTGGGTTAAAGCCTCGCTCTGAGGACGAATGCTGTAGGACAGAGGGACATCTACGGATAGACAGTAAAACAGCTGTATAATTTATACCAAAATGCCTTTTATTAGTCTAATATTTGTTCACATAATCATCAAATATATAATTTCTGTGAGTTGTTAGCTACATGGCCCGGAAAGTATGTTATTACTCATTCCTACAGTAGCTGTAGCATGCTGTGAACAATGCATCTTTTGTGACATCAAGTGGATTTATTTTGGGATCTCGGAAATACAAAGGCGATTGGAATTTCTGGTGGATGAGCAAATGGCATCATTCAATTTCTCTGGACTGAGAGCTGACACACATCAGAGCGGCAATGACCCTTAGGACTGTATTGGCTCTCTTAGCTACGCTCTAACTTTGACATTCATTAATAATGAAAGACTGTGTGAGTGACTGGTGTGTGAGCGTGCCCTGCGATGGGCTGGCCCCCAGTCCTGGGTTGTTCCCTGCCTCGTGCAGAGATAGGCTCCAGACCCCCTGCGACCCAGTAAGATAAGCGGGTTGGAAAATGGATGGATGGATGGATGATATTGAAAGACAGTAGTTCTTTATCTGCTGATATACAAAAGTAGACTAAGCTAATATGATAAGCAGAGGTGGACATTTCAGGTGCATAAAGTAAAAATTCAAACCAAGATTTTGTTTCAACCAACCAGTTGAGTACTCTGTGACTGTGACTTTTTATATTCAATTGGTTGGTTGAAACAAAATCCTGGTTTAGATTTTTACTTTCTGAACCTGACGTGTCCACCTCTGATGATATGATATGAACATAACTACAGGTTGCCTTCAGCTTTTTTCAAATTAGTACAATGACAAGCAGGGATGCAGTGGCTATAGTAGTAATACTGTGTCAAAGAAAATTTGGCCAAAGCAGTATCATCATTGACAGTGTTTACATACACTCAATCGGTTTATTGACAATAAACTGAGTATGGCAATAATCCAGTTACATGTGTTTTCATTACTCCAATTACTGTATGTATATGTTAGTTCTGTAAATGGGTTATTGGAGGAAGTTATTCTTTTGTATTTAGTCACTTCCAGGTGACTCGTAAATTGCACAAACAGAAGCATGATTTGATGCGTGCACAGTATCAATATGCGATCATACTCGTGCTTGATCAGTATGGGAAAAACAGATTTCTCATTGATGGGTTAAGGCATTTACATGACAACTGAGTAATCAATTTAAGGGCCGTCATAATCCACCATCATAATCAGTTTATAAAGGTACATGTAAACACAGCCAGTGACACTATTCTATAGATCTGTATGGCTTCTTTGGGGTACTGCATGGCTTTAAGCATCTTGCATGGTATAGTCTGACTTGCAGTGTAAATAACTTGCTTTAGAAAGAATGTTTTAGAAAATAGTGATTTTTTACACCTTGCTCTTTGAATGAACTTTGCAGGTTGGCAGCTCAGAATGTACTCAAATTTTGACTGTATTAAAGGTAAACAAAGTTATTCTATGTGTCAAACAAAGGAAACATTTTCCTTAGCACAGAATGACGAATCACAGTCATTTAAAAAATATTAAAATATTTTAAAATATGCATTATTGTTACAGAGCCTTGTAACATTGTCTATTCTGATAATGTGGTAGTTTATTTGGTCAATTATCTGATAGATAATGTTCAGGCCATCATGAGATGGTCTTACATCTGTGATATCACTTTCTAAGCATTTCCACTTAGTGTTCAGTGTTGGGTCCACTTTTATTTACCTTATACATAATTCAACTTTCCACTTGATGATATTGTTATACAGTAATGTGCAAATGCCTAATGCAGTTAAAGAAAATGATGTTTAAATGATCTTCATGTTTGTGTAAAACCAAGATATTATGTTGTAAAAGTGCATTAGTTTAACAATTAAAGACCCTTTCCTAAAATTATACCAATATTTGCAGGAATCATGATCGTGATTTTTGACTCAACCACTACCACACCTCATATGGCTAATCAGTACTTAATTGACCTTTTCAAATAATTTAATTCATTAAGTAAGAAAGTAAGCTAGTGGTGAAATTTAACCAATACATTGAATGGCTGTGGTGCCCCTGAGGAGAGTTTAGCAAAATGAAGTGGTGTTCTTCTAGCCATCCAACAAGATATCAGTAACCTTTTAGAGAATGGTAGAAATTCTTGTTAGTTTCTTTTGTCACTCTTGTGACAATATGTTGTAAAATTAAATTGTGACTTTTGTCTAAGCAAATATACATTTACTACCCAGATAAATAGTTTTAAACATTTAATTTTACTAAGACTTTTGCACAGTAATGTAAATTGTATTTTATCTACCCTTAGTAAGACTTGTGACCTCAGCTTGTTCTGTCATACAAAGCTTGCTCAGAATGCAGAAACAACAAATCTTTTCCAGCATCAGGAGATCAGAGTTGAATCATAGGACTTTTGCTACTCAAGGTCAACAAACTGAGGTAATTTTTTTAAGTGTCCAGGATTTATTTTTGTACTTAAAGCCCTATATTCTGAATTTGGTAAAAAGCTGAAACTGAAGCTGGGTTTATATTTCTGGAACAAGCCTTGCTCTTAGTTTTCTATTAGAATAAGCCTGGTAGAAGCTACATTTTTTCAGAATGTCTGCAGGATATTAAAAAGTCTTAAAACGTATTAATTCCAAGTTGAATCAATTAAGGTTTTGAAAAGCCTTATAAAGTCTTAAATTTAAGTTTACTAGGCCATAAACATTTACAGGGGGTCAGTATCGGCATCGTTCCATACCTATTAGACACATTGGTTAACAGGCATATTTACTTTATTGCCAAAAGTATTGGGACACCGCTCCAAATCATTGAATTCAGGTGTTACAATCATTTAGTTAGCCACAGATGAACAAAATCAAGCACCTAGGCATATAGACTGCCTGTACAAAGATTTGTGAAAGAATGGGTTTCTCTCAGGAGCTCAGTGAATTCAAACATGGTACCGTAATAGGATGCCACCTGTGCAAAAATCCCATTCATGAAATTTCCTTGCTATTAAATATTTCACGGTCAACTGTTAGTGGTATTATAATAACGAAGTGGAAGCAAAGTGGGAACAACAGCAATTCAGCCACAAAGTGGTAGGTCATGTAAATATCACAGAGAGGGACAACACATGCGAACTGTCTGCAGAATCAATAACTACAGACCTCCAAACTTCATATGGCCTTCAGATTAGCTCAAGAACAATACTTAGAGAAGTTCATGGAATGAGTTTCCAAGGCTGAGCAGTTGCATCCAAGTTTTATATCCCCAAGTGCAATGCAAAGCTTCGGATGCAAAGAATGCTGCCACTGGACTCTAGAGCAGTGGAGATATGTTCTTTGGAGTGACAAATCAGACTTCTCTGTCTGGCAATCCAAAGGACAAGTCTGGGTTTGGTGGTTGCTGGGAGAATGGCATTTGCCTGACTGCATTGTGCTAAGCATAAAGTTTGGTAGAGGGGGTGAGGTTGTTGTTCAGGGTTGGACTTGGCCTCTTAGTTCCAGTGAAAGGAACTCTTAAAGCTGTAGCATTCAAAGCCATTTTGGACAATTTCATGTTCCTAACTTTGAGGTAACAGTTTCGGGATGGCCCCTTCCTGTACCAACATGACTGCGCAGCAGTGCAGAAACCAAGGTCCATAAGGACATAGATGAGGGAGTCTGGTGTGGAGGAACTTGACTGGCCTGCACAGAGCCTGACCTCAACCTGATAGAATACCTTTGGGATGAATTAGAGCAGAGACTGAAAGCCAGGACTTCTCGTCCAACATTAGTGCCTGACCTCACAAATGTTCTCTGGGAAGAATGGTCAAAAGTTCCCATTAAACATACTCCTATACCTTGTGGAAAACCTTCACAGAAAAGTTGAAGCTGTTATAGCTGCAAAGGGTGGGACAACTCCATATTAAAGCCTATGTATTAAGAATGGGATGTCATTAAAGTTGATGTGTGCGTGTAAAGGCAGATGTCCCAATACTTTTGGCTATATAGTGTGACCAATCCATGTTCGGTATTTACTTATTTAGTTTTTGACAGTCTGCAAAAAGATAGCTCTTATTTTTTTAGATTTAGATTTTAGATGGGTTTTAGATGGGTTTTTTTTGTGGCACTCAAGCTGAACACTAAAGCTGCCACTTTTTTGTCACTCAATGGGTATGGATGTAGTGACATCCTGCTGTGATGTCATGCACATACCCTTTTCATTAGGAGGAGCACAAGATCATCAGATAGGAAGGTGATGATCTGGAGGTATTTTACGCTTTTAACAACAATTAGCACAGCGAATTGCGATCTCTGTAAAACCAAAGTTTGGAGAGGTGGAAATAGCTTAGTGGAAAACATACAATTGCATGAGACAATGTGAGTAATATGAAAAAAGCAATGGATGATTTGGGAGTCGCTAGCTTGGGCTGCTGTGCGTGCACCTTACGTGATACATCTTGTGATACATGAGGGACTGCTATCACAATGAAGTACAAGTGACACTGTGGCCAGTGGGAGGAACATTTTGGGGCTTTTTTTTATCATTCGCCACTTGTGTATATTGGGAAAATCTCTTGTAAGATATTCAAATTGAAATGCAAATGCCTCAAAAATTCTTAAAGATGTACAAACAAGGTGGAACAGTTCATTCTGTGGGTTTTTAGTAGCCCAATTAAAGTTTTTTGGCATATTTTTTTATATGTATTGACTAGTTTTAGTGAAGAGTATTTAGTGAAGTATTACATCGGTACTCATATCAGCCAATATTCCCTGTTTAGGTATCTTGGTGTGTATGTTGATGCTTCCATGTCCCATTCTCGCCAGTGTGGAGAAGCAATAAAAAAAGCCAATAGGATGTTGGGGTATATCTCTAGGTGTGTGGAGTTTAAGTCAAGGGAGGTAATGCTAAGACTATACAATTCCTTGGTAAGACCTCACCTTGAATATTG
>JAODUD010000127.1:28306224-28319152 GCA_026784285.1 Stomatorhinus walkeri
CTTACATATCACAACCAAAAACACAGACATATAATTAATATTATAACTGGAGTTAAATCTCCTTTACCTTTTGAAAAATACTGTAATATTACATAATTATTTTTTCAAGAAAAATATTCTGGATCGATTTTCTGGAAGATTTATTATTATATCCAATTTGACATATATTCTTCATCTATTTATTTTGCTGGCTATACTGAACTTGTAGATTGAAACATTTCTGGTTAATTACATTGCGGAAGTTATGAAGTTTTGAATCTAAACCGTTTTGAATATAATATCTATGCTGCCATGTTTCTTTTTTCTTTGTATTTAGTAAATACACATACACAGTCTAAATCAATATTCAACAAGTTAATTTCATTACAGTATCAATAATATTATTGATTTCAATTGATATCAATATATTGAACCATGAATAAAAGGGGGGGAAAAACTATACATCCAAGTATAGGGAATGTACTGTTCAGGTTTTCCATTCTGCAGGTGGGGAGGTGTGCGTTTCTGGTCACGACAGTGGTCCGGTGTTTGAGGAACAGCCCTCTAGTCTGGTTTTTCCAGAAGGCCTGACCGAGGAGAAGGTCACCCTGGCCTGTAAGGCCAGAGCTAGTCCTGCTGCCACATACAGGTAAGGTGTTATGTTATTTATAAAACAGCCCAGCTACTAATGTAGCGCATATCTTCTTGCAACAATGAAGTACACAATCTTCAGTCACAAAATCATCTTTAATCTCAAATAAATCTCAATAAAACGAAAATCTCCAAAGTACAGGCATCATAGATATAAGTTAAAATTTACAAGAATAAGTTACCGTGATTGTTTTTATTTGAATTATGTAGGTCATTCAAAACAGGTCAATTGAACAGCTAATGAATCAAGATATCAGTTGCCTTCAAAAGCTAAGGCACACTTTAAGCTGCCAGCACAACAGCTAACACATACACTACCAGTCAAAAGTTTTTACACACAAAGAGATTTTCTATATTTTCAGGTTACTAGATTAACATTTACTTAAAATACACTCATTCACCAATATTTTCTTAAGAATTCTCTTAAATTGGTTCCTACGAAATTTAAGAACAACTTACGTTGGATTCATGACATGCTCTTAAGTAGCAGAATTGTTCGCACCTTTGTTCTTAAGAATGGTGAACCCCGCATCTTCGTAACTGAAAGCGCATGCCAGTTTGTCCTAATTAGCATAGGGAAACGACCTGCAATTTCCCAAAAAATGACATGAGACTGTAGGGCGTGTGCAACGGATGGCGAAGAGACGCGCAGGCTGTGTGCTGCTTGGCACTAAGAGGACAAAAAACTTCAGTGATGCTGAAATAGAAGTATTAATACAAAATTCCATTATAGTGGATTTGCTTATAACTGAATATCGTCTATAATGGACTAGATTTGCAGGTCCTGGCCTTTAAGAATATGCAGAATAATCGGACTCGCATATAACGGTAGCACATAATGGAATTTTGCTTATAACGGAGAAACATCTAGGTCCCCAGCGCTGCTTTTAGCTGTAGTTTTGTTTTGCTATAACGGACATACAGGCTCCACCTACAAGGCGCATGACATGCCGGTGATATCCAGCGTAGATATGTAGTCAGGATTATTGATAGTTTAAATTTAGGAAATGAATGATACAGCATGCCAGACCCAAGGCTTAAAACTATCATAACAGTTTCACAAATTCATGTCTCCTCCTTGTGTGATGAATGCTGTGCTCCTCACGTGCCAGTCATGCTCACCAAATTGAAGTGGCCCGAAGGACTGCGTATGTACTGACAAACAATCATGTGAAACCCAAGGAAATATCGTTATTAGATATGTTCCCCAAATTGTTCAGCCCTACTCAATTAGATTTGCTTCAACTTTCAGAGCCAATGAATAAATAATATTCATTCTGTCATGACACGCAAATGAAGCACTCGAAGGCAGATGTAATAAGAACTGAAATGAGGCTTTATTAAACAAAACTGGAGCAAGGAAATAAACAAGATTGCAAGGGGTCAAAAGGAGAACATGAGAACATAAGAAATTTACAAACAAGGGGAGGTAATTCAGCCCATGAAGCTTGTTTAGGGAGAACTCAACTAATAGCTCAGAGTTGTTAAAATCTTATCTAACTCTGATTTAAAGGAACACAGGGTTTTAGCTCGCACTGCACTAACAAGAAGACGATTCCATGCTCTACACACTGTGTAAAGAAGTGCTTCCTCAAATTAATTTTAAAATGTTCTCTCACTAATTTCTACTTATTGCCACAAGTATTTAAACTAATATTGAAGTAGCCATTAAGCTGAATAGCATCCAGACCTGTCAAAATTTTATATACCTGGATCATGTCCCCCTTAGTCTCCTTTGCTTTAGACTGAACAAATTTACCTCAGCTGACCTCTCCTCAATAACATGGGGAAGGGCACAGGCAATAGGAGGTAGATGTTAATGACAATGACCAGACTCGGGTTGATGACACAAACAGGTACTGAACTACAAAGACTAACAAGAGACAACAAACAACAGGCGTGGATCTTCAGGTTCACGTCAGGGATGAGACTGGAGGGTCAGGTGGACATGACAGGCAGGATGTTACATATTGTACAAGCTTTAAAATATATAGACTGAAACGCTTCTAGTATTGGAAACACAATACTACAGACAGAACAGAATCTTATAAATCCTATAATGTGAAGTGTGCAATAAATTTGCTATATTTAAAAGTTTTAAATATTTAAATACATATACATAGATTTTCACAGCAGTCCTCTTTGCTGTAATTTTCAGGTGGGTGTTTAAAACAGTTTGGTGATTTAGCATTTTCACCTAGACTCCTATATAACATCTATCATGCCAAATTTCAGATCGTAATTCACATTTTGTGGAGTGTGTATTTTTTAGCTATGTGTAAAAAGTAAATATATTTAAGTGCTGTCTGCAGGAACTTACCAGTGATTTATATAACATGCAAAATTTTCTTAGCCTTTAATGAAGTTTTTCATACAGACTTACGCATTCCATTATCAGAAATATCGATAAAGGTCTGGCCAAAAAGGTCTTGTGATCTTCCAAAGTTCCAAAAATAAATGCAAGCAAAGCCAGCGTCAACAATTAAAGGAGGCCCTCTGAAAATATGCTCTATCTCCCCATTTAGGTGGAAAGTGAATGGGACCAATGTGCCACTGGAGAATGAAACACGGTACAGCCTGGTAGCAGGGAACCTGTTGATCAGCAGCCCACAGTATAATAGAGATAGTGGCTCTTATCAGTGCCTCGCCATCAATCGCTGTGGCACAATCATCAGTCGAGCTGCAAACCTCAGATTTGGCTGTGAGTGTTTTCTCAAGCACCCTAGAAACTTTGGAGAGTGCCACATATATTTGCTATTAATTAATTTGATGATTTTTCAGCAGATGTATTAATTCCAGTGACATTTCAGAATTTTCTTATGTGCACCCATACATGTAGATCATCTAGATTTTAATCCTATAACCCTGTTGTGATATTTGTCTATTTTATAATATATTCTTGCTTGTTTTTTTCAGACCTCCATGACTTTCCCCCAGATGAAAGGAGTCCTCAAACTGTATATGAGGGGGCAGGAGCTACTCTCACCTGTCACCCACCTTCCCACTACCCAAGTATGCTCAAATCCCTTCGAGTTTACATTACAGAAAACTACAGAGTCACATATGTAATGAGAAGAATAAGGATAATATCACTGTATCTTTTTTCATTATAATTTCTATATTTTTTTCATTTTATTTTCTATAATTACTCATTTTCATTATGGACTCATAACAATTTGTTTTACATATCATACACTTTCACTGTCTTTACTTACTCCAATTCCGCAGAATGAAAAAGTAAGGATCTGCAAAATCACACTTTGAAGATCATGGTCTTAAGTCTCATCTTTAAGAACATTGTATGCCCTCTAATTGTACAAATTGTTTATCTTAGCAAATGAACCTCCAGTAAAATGTACATAATTAATTACTACATATTAAGAATTGTAAGTATACAGTGTTGGAGGCTAATATCATGTAAGAAGCTGCTTCATGTGGCATGTTGTCTTTGTCTTGATGCAAAAAAGAAATGTAGCCATTGTGGTTAGGCAACACTGTCAGAAAAAAAGGAAAAAGCCCTGGTACAGGTTTGTTACTCAAGGTTCAAACATTAACATCAAATAGTACAAACACGTTCCTCAAAGTCCATTTCTGTACCTTAAATTAGACTGAGGGACATTTACCTAAAGCTATGGTAGAATTGACAGGCCATTGAGGGTACTGCCTCAATGACAAGTAATTGATCCCTCAGAGGTACCAATTGAAATATTTTTTTCTGACACTGTATTGATCCCCTGTTACATCATAATCAGTTAGAAACTGCACCAAAGGTGGAGTTGTTGAGATGCGATCCTATGAGCAAAACATCTGAGAATTGAAGGTTTTCTGGAGTAGATATGCTTTTACAACTAGCAGATTATTTTAGGTGCACACATTCTTCCGTTATTCAGTAATTGGTCTGTGGGATAATATGTTAATGTCTGCATGAATAAATATTATACAACTGCTAATAAATCTGTTCTTACTTCCACTTTTGCAGCACTGTCATACCGCTGGTTCTTCAATGAATTTCCTAATTTTGTCCAGACTACTGATGGTCGATGGTTCATTTCCCAAGTTACAGGGAATCTGTACATAGCCAGTGCAGAAGTTAAAGACTCAGGCAACTACTTTTGCTTCACCACAAATAACATGGAAATCAGCACCAAAAGTGTCTTCAGCAGGGCAAACCCACTCACGGTTTTATCTGATGGTTTGTAATCATCCCATAAATTTTCATTGTCACTTTACTTGCATAACGGGTACTCTAATGTTTTGTGACAGATAACATTCAGAGAATTTGTGTAATATTCCAAAGAGTAAAGAGATACAGTTGTAATCACAATACCTTTGTCAAATAAAGTATGTATACGTTATGTTTTTCTCACTTTGCTATTGATAAAAAATTGACATGTGCTATTGTTTTTATGGTTTAACTCATGCATGCCTTATTTTGTAACCAATTCACTGCAATCAATTCCAATGTCATTATATGCTAGTATTGTGCTGAATGCAGTTGAGAAAACAGTATTATAGAATAACCTGCAAAGTGCATTGTGTCTCGTACCCTTGTACCCTGTCATTATCACTAGTTCTTAATTTCTCCTCTTCTTTCTAGCAAACACCAGAAGGACTGCACCTAATATTAAAGTACGCTTTCCATCTGAGACATATGCCCTGGCTGGACACACTGCACAGCTTGAATGTTTTGCCTATGGCAAGTGAGTCTTTTCACTCTTGCATACCTATCACTGGCAAACATAACAGTAATTATAATCAATATTTTTACAGAGTATTTGTTTTTCTGAGTATTTGCATTTACGTATAGTCAAAATTTTAAAAGAAATCAGCTGAAAAGTTATGTGATATTGTGCATAAAGCCACAGCTTGCATTAATACTATGTTTATGTTTTTTGATAAGTACTTTATAAAGAGGACTTTTGATTGTTCTTCTATGCTTTCTGTTTAATTACCCCAGTAGAAAGTTATTTGTGCATGTGTAGAATAATATACAAATTTACTTTTGTAATTTTGACCATAACCTCAGTTTACACTTTGCCTTTTATTAAGAGGCGGGTGGTTGCAAGACAACCAGTTTGCCTTCTCTCCTGTGTTTTCTTCTTGCTTTCTTTCCATTTAATTTTTTCCATTTCATATACCATTCTGTATAAATGATGTAATAATGAATTGCCACATACCCTTGTCTAGAACTTCAAGGCCACTAAAATTCTTATATATTCTGTCCATTGTCTTGCATTATGTTTTTTTTAAAATCTTTTTTAGTGCACTGCTGTTTCATCCTTAATTGTTATTGGTCCTATTGTCCCACATGCATTTTCCCCTTCTCTGCAACCGTGGCACCAAAATTTCCTGGGAACATATGTGAAAATAAAACTTGATACTTTAAAATAAAACAATTAAGGTATTTCAAGGTACAAGCTCTTGTCTGCCAAGCAGCGAAAAATTTGTGAGCAGCTTATAACTGTAATAAATGAATTTAGACATATGCATGCATTGAGATAATGGCAGTTGCTAGTTTATATTTTTTTATTAGACCACAGTGTGTTTACTATATCCCCAGTGGGAGAAAAATGGACTGTTGATAATAATAATAACAACAACAATAATAATAATAATAATAATCTGTACAGCGTCTCATCTTGTTCTTTAAACATATTATACATTATTGACATCACATTCAAATCATTATTAGATGAAAGTGTCTTTCCACGTCCATTTATTTGTCTAGTGTTGTTAGCATCCATTACGCATATACTTTAACATATACTAAAAAGCATTACAATATTAAACAAAACAGTAACTATTATTAACTTATTTACATTGTTCAAGTAGTTACTATTTGTTTCCTGTTATAAAATTTATAAAGATATTCAAGGTGCCCCTCTTTAGAAAATGAGGGAATGCTGCATAAACATTTTATAGAATAGTAACTGCAATGATTGCAAATTGTCCTGATTGTTGTTCGCACCAAGCGGCAGTTCAGAATACACACCCTTTTTGGAGTCCTTGGAAGGGGTGTTGGATTCGACTTTGTGGTCGTGTCATCGGACTTGCGGCGTTATATATTGAACATTTGGGTGAAGAGAGGGGCGGAGCTGTCAACCGATCATCACCTGGTAGTAGGTTGACTCCGCTGGTGGGGGAGGAAGCCGATCAGGCCTGGCAGGCCCAAGCGTATAGTGAGGGTCTGCTGGGAACCTCTGGCGGAATCCCCTGCCAGGAGGAGCTTCAACTCTCATCTCTGGCAAAACTTCGCCCAAATCCCAGGGGAGGCAGGGGACATTGTGACATTGTGGAGGTGGCTGACCGGCGCTGTGGCCGTAAGGTGGTTGGTGCCTGTTGTGGTGGCAATCCCCAAACATACCATCAATCTGAATGCTGTCAATCTGAAGAAGGAGCCCTATCGGGCCTTTTTAGTCTGTGGGACTCCAGAGGCAGCTGACGAATACTGGCGGGCTAAGTAGAATGCGGCTTTGGCGGTCGCTGAGGCAAAAATTCAGGTGTGGGAGGAGTTTGGTGAGGCCATGGAGAACGACTTCTGGATGGCTTCGAGGGGGTGCTGCACGCTGGTTGACCCTGTACTGCAACCTCCAAACTTGCTCTAATCTGTATATGTTTCTGTGAGTCTCATGGAGAGCAAAATGGGGTAAGCACATTTCCCCAGGGGTATTATTAATAAAGTGTTAGTATCCCATTTTGTTGTATGGATGGACATTTACTGATGTAATTAACAAACAACTCAAGAATACAGAGATAGCTTGACAATCTTAAATGGAAAACTCAATATCTGTTTGCTTTGACTATAGGCGGATAACTTGGTTATTTTGTAATCACAGCAGGAAACTTTCCTGACCTCTGCAATTTTCCCCAAGTCCTGTACCACAGATACGCTGGAGGAAAGTAGATGGGAACTTGCCTTCGAAGGCCTCCACGAGTGCCAGTGGGCCCATTCTGATCCTGCCAGAGCTTGAATTTGATGATGAAGGGATATATGAGTGTGAGGCCGAAAATTCAGAGGGTCGTGACGTCTACCAAGGTCGCATTATACTGCAAGGTAACAGATAAATAAATTTCTCTTCCAATCTAAAAACAGATTTAAAAAAAGCACATTTCCACAGTATTGTATTTTCCTTGGTTGTATTTAGAATGATCTGTGAATGTGATTTATGTACTGTTTCTGGAATACTTATCACGATCAACAACTTTCTCATAGCCCAGCCAGAATGGCTGCATGTAATGAGTGACTCAGAGGTCGAAATAAGTTCAGAACTGCGCTGGAGTTGTGCATCAGCAGGGAAGCCTCGTCCGTCTGTGCGCTGGCTGCGCAATGGGCAGTCAATCAGCACACAGGTTTGCAAAAAAAAAAAACATTTTGTGAAATAACTAAAATATATCAGGATGTTCAGCACTGTCAATAGAATCAAACCATTTATATATAACATTCATTTATTATTATAAATATTATAAATAATGGATGTTCTGCTACTACGTCATAATCATAATCTACTTGGACATCAGGATCGAATTGAAGTCAACGGTGGACTGCTGAAAATAAGTCACCTGGCACTAGAAGACTCTGGAATGTACCAGTGTGTAGCTGAGAACAAGCACGGCACCATCTATTCTAATGCAGAACTAAGGGTTCAAGGTGAGATGCCAAAATGAATGCATTAAGGTATTACTATACATAGATTTAAGGGATGGAGATTTTCAAAAGAAATTTATTAACTATCTATCCGTCCTGCTTGTTCAGTATTGTGATATCTTGGATCCTGTCCAGCAATGTCAGGCCGGGGAGCACCCTGAATAGGATGCCAGTACATCCCAGGGCAACATTAGAAACCACAGTATTTGGAAGAAATTCAGATAAACATGAAAGGGCACGTGACACGCACACAGCACCAATGGCCAGGATTGAGCTCCGCACTAAGAGGTGTAAGGCTGTAGTGTAAATCACTGTGCCACTGTCCGAAAAGTTTCTTGAATTGTTGAGATGACTTGAATTTTTGTCTATAAATTTCCATTAATGTATGATTGTATGCGTGTGTCCTCAGTGTTTCCTGGATTAGGCTCAAGACTCACTGGACCCTGCACGCTATAAGCCATTAAGGACAATGGAATGGGTATTTTTTAAGAAAAATGAAATGGATATTTATGAGGCAATAATTCAAGTTTTAGATGAATCTTCTTCTTTATACTTTATTTGTTTTACTAACCTATCATACTTTTGTTACACCACTGTCTTGCTGCATGGCTCTGTCAGGCCTCCCAAACCTGCTCATCAGAATCATTTTTTATGCTCTGTATAACGTGTCTTTTCTCTCAGCTCCATCTCTATTATTCCCTCCTCTCGCCTCTGTTTCCCTGGCCTGCCGTAGTCCTGGCCCCAGATTTTCGCCTGAATCCAGTTCGGAGGCTTGTTCCAGCAGCGAGAGGGGGGCAGGTGATGATGGAGTGCAAGCCACGTGCTGCCCCCAAGCCCACCCTCTTCTGGAGCCGCGGCACAGAGCTCCTGACTAACAATAGCAGGTAAGACAAATGTACCAAGAGTAAAATGGTATGGGTAGTCCCATGAAAAGGGCCAACTGCAGTATTTTAAAATCCTTCATGTTGATGGAATATGAATTTTTGTGCGCTACAGATCTATCTCGCATATCAGCTAATGAAAGTAAAATACAGAAAATTAAGTATGGTGAGGGTGAAGTCATTTGACATCCTGGTATAGGCCAAAGTCAGGTAAAAAGCCACCATGCTTGGTTCACCTGTTTTGTATTACAGTTATTATTCATAAGGTGGAGCATTTGTTGTTGATTGTTTAATCAGTGCACATGCCCAGTCTTGAGTTCCCCAGTCCTTGACTCAGTGTTCATTTGAGTTTTCTGGATTTTGTTCCTCCTCCTCTCATCCTCATATTAAGCAGTATCATTGTTTGACATTGTTCTGTTCACCCATACTTATTCATAATATTTTTTAAGAATACATATTTTAGTAAATATTTAATTTTAGATGTGTCTTTTGATGTGAGATTGTCTGTAAATATTGTACATATGGAAGATACAATGTTCAGCTATGATTGCCTATGTCCTAGTTTAAATAATATTTAGGGAAGTACAAACGTTTCTTTTCCATTGGGTGTGTTTTTAAACCTCTGTCTCAGTCTTGTTCTTCAAACTGATTTTTTCCCCCTCAAGAGTTTGTCTGTATTTATCATGTTTGGTGTTCTATTCAATTTTACGATCCTAGCTAAATGACAAGTATCTTCAAAACCTGAAGCTGTTACCACCATACCTAACAATGCTGGTATGCTGGGATCTTACAACCTCTTACCCTGTCCAGGGCATTGCCGGCCTAGTGCCTTGTGAATCCTAGGATAGGCTGCATGCAAGCTCACCATGACCCTGTATTGGATAAGTGGTTGAAAGATGGGGAGATGTTGCCGTATGTAAATAATATGTGGTATAAAAAATGCATCAATAGTGGCATAAACATGCATCAATCAATAAACTGATTATTATAGTTGAGATTCAGCTGCCTTTAATATGTAGTGCCATAATCAATTCTAATTGACTTTTGTGGCCAAAATATTTCTTGAAGATACCCCTGCTTCTGGGTTGTGCACTGTTGTGTTCATATGCTGCAAGTAGATATGCTAAGTAACCGTGCCAGCACGTTTTAAAAATGCAGGATGACAGGGGAAGGCTCATTAGTATTCATAAAGGAAGCACTACCGGATAATCTATGTGTTATAGACATGAACTTTGTGATTTGACACTTTTGGCAAAAACTCACCCTTGTTTTGCCTTGCAGAACTCATTCTCTAATGGTTAAGATAATCTTTGCACTATGATGCTTTTTGGACAGGGTCCTATTTTGTAAAAAGTCATAATTTTTGCTAACTATTGTAGCAGTAATCAAGACCTTTAGTTGAATTAGCTAATTAGCTTATTAGGCCTAGTGATGCACGAAATATCAGTTAACATATGCCAATATTCATTAAAAAGTTAGATATCAGCATCAGTTCAATATGTCAATCTTGGTTGATACTGCTGGCCAGTATTAAACTTTATACTTATATGCAAAGTTATCAGCACCAGAGCTAAAGACACAAAAAAATTGTAGATGACTGAATTGGACGATTAGCCATTTTTTGTAGTGGAGGACGAAGGATTTTGCTGGGTCATTTACCACTTAGAGGTGTACAAGCCTGTAACGTTTACAATTAATTAATTCTGGCCATCAGATCAGCCTCTCATTTTCCACAGAATAAAAAGAAATATATGACATCATTCTGCTTATCTACGCCAGCAGGTTTGGCCAATTTGACTGCTGGCACTCCGCCCCCTGCCCCCACTGTCCCAACCTGACAAGTGTCTGACTGGTTTGCTGATTAATGGTATTGACAGTCTGTCGGTATTCATCAAATTTCTACAATGGTGCACCTCTAGTTAGTAGAGCTGGTTAAAAATCAGCCCTGGACGTTAGTTTGGTAGTTGGGGTTTTTGACAATTTATGCTGGTTTGTTCTCCCTCTATACTAATATGCCCATCACCTCTGCTTGACCCATCTGTCTCTTTCTTAATGTCGCCCAGATGAGCCGTGCCTGTTGCTTGTTACCCCTTGTTAATCTTTGTATTTCAGTACCTGTCTGTCTTGTCAGTCTCAGTCCAGACATTCATGTCAGTCCTCCTCTTTGCCTGTGTCCTTCCCCATATTTTCCTTCTTGTTTTGATCCCTCATGGTCTTGTTTGTTTCCCTGCTCACATTCAGTTAATATAACCCCTTTTTAACAGCTTTCAAGACCCTTCGTCCCGCATGCTGTGCCAACACTTAAGTTCCCATGGTCATTTTTGAATTCTTAGTGAAGTTGAAATTTAGGTTTTAGACAGAAATGAAAGATTTCTCTAGTGAAGTCAAGTGACTTGCAGATTGGACATGGCAAGTGAGCCATTTCCACAACTTCGACCCAGCCACAGAGGAAGCATGGTCACCTTTCCTCCTGAAACGGCTGGTTGGTACAGAGAGCAGCAGCTGATCAGATGACCTCAGGGCTCTTGGTGGACAGTATAAATGTATGAGGTCACTGATATAGGCTGGTGCTCCCCCATTCAACGCTTTAAAAGTGAACAGTAAATTTTTTAACTCTACTTGAAGTTTCACCAGTAACCAGTGTAACAATGTTAAAATGACTGATGTGGCACATTTTTTAAAGATTTGGTTAGTAGGCTTGCGGCAGCATTTAGCACCACCTTCAGTCGAGACAATGCAGTCTGGCTGTCCCAAAAATAAAGTGCATTACAATAGTCCAGGCATGAGGTAATAAAAGCATGGGTAATCGTCTCAAAATCACTAAAAGAGTAAATGCACTTGACCTTGCTTAAAACTTTGAGATGGTAAAGATTTAATGACTGCATTTACAGTGATATCTCAGCTCACAAACTTAACTTGTTCAAGGACTCAGTTTGCAACCTGAAAAGATCGCGACAATTATTCCCCATTAAAAAATAATGTAAATACAAATTATTTGTTCAGAAACACTGAATTTTTTCAATTTTTTCCATGTTTTTCTGTGACCAAAAATATAGACTTGAATTAAAATAACTTTAAAGAGCAAAAATGGTAAAGAGAACATATGTTTATGGAAGGCAGATCAATACACAACTGAGCATATACTTGTTGGCAGGCTGGTTGCTCGAAAGATACCAGAACACGGAAAAGAACCACAAAACATTAAAAGAGTAACAGTCAAAAACATTGACTGAGTAACAGTCAAAAACAACACAGTAATTTAGAAAATGTGTTTTTTTTTTTATTATGCTATAATTTTCATATGCCTAAAATTTTTATATACATTTCGTGATGCCACGCGTTGTATGGTGATGAACTTCTTTGTTTGTACTGTGAATAAATAATACTATGTCTGAATGGCGAATATAACACTTAAATAGGAGTTACTTAATAATTCATGTTATTAACGGAGTACTGTAATTTTATGTTAAAAAGATATGTGACTGTTAAAAAACACAACGTTCTCTCTCTCTATTTTTTTTGTTTTTTCAGATATTCAACCTCTGAAGAGATATAGTAAGAACATAAGAAATTTACAAACGAGAGGGGGCCATTCGGCTCATCAAGCTCGTTTGGGGAGAACTTAACTAATAGCTCAGAGTTGTTAAAATCATATCTAGCTCTGATTTAAAGGAACCCAGAGTTTTAGCTTCCGTTACACTAGCAGGAAGACTATTCCATACTCTAACTACACGCTGTGTAAAGAAGTGCTTCCTCAAATTTGTTTTAAAAT
>JAODUD010000127.1:28319252-28342846 GCA_026784285.1 Stomatorhinus walkeri
CCCCCCCCCCCCAGTGTCAAAGGGGGCTCCGTTAAGAGATACTGAAAAGATTTGCAATGCAGATCCTGAGATGCCCACCCAATGCTCCAGGCACTCTAAAGGAACATGTTGATCTGTCTGGGGGACTGATTAAAGTGCTTAATGTGTTAAGTAAAACCTTTGGTTGATGGTTGTGTTATGATATCAAGTCAGAGAATATTTTGCTCTTGCTGATTTTATGGCTTCCTGGAAGATGCTTAAGGATTTTAATTTGATGACACCTGCAGCCTGTCCTTCTTCCACTTTCTTTCTTTTACCATCATACCCTAAATAATTGTAATCAAATCATCTTGGGGCCAATGATTTAAATTACTACTAAATAAAAATAATGTTCTTTAAAATTTGTATTTCGTGTAACTAAAAATGAAAATCTAATTGCATGAAAAGCTGTACTACATGAAAGCATGACAGTGTATGCTTCCTATCTATATGTACTAGTATATGTGTATTGGTTGTGACAGCCTTGAAATTCAACACAGCCTAATTTTATAAAAGCAGTTATAGCATATAGTGTATCTCTGCATGTTGCCCTTTATATATTTCACATCTCATTGCTCTGCACTGTTTAGGGTGACGGTCACACCAGATGGTAATCTCTGGATCACTAACATCAGTCGGGCAGATGAGGGAAAATACACCTGCTTTGCAGAGAATTACCTTGGCAAGGCCAATAGCACAGGTCACCTCTCGGTTCGAGGTATGCTCTTTCCCCAGCTTCCTCTTTTGCTAACCTGTCATATTTTGCTACATTTGTGGGAAAGGACATCTTAAAAATATTACTTGAATTATACTGGGTACTATTCAATATTGAATGCCATTTACTTATGTAATCTGTATTAACAATTTTCATTTCAAGACTGTCGCTAATATTTATATTTCTCTGTCTGTATCCTCTAATTGCCTCTAATTCTTTTAATCTAATTCTCTTCTCTCCAGATGCGACCAAAATTACTCTAGCTCCCTCCAATGCAGATATCAACCAAGGAGAGAATGTCACCTTACAGTGTCATGCATCTCATGACCCCACTATGGATCTAACTTTCACCTGGTCACTGAATGGAGTCCTGCTTGACCTAGAAGAACCCCATGGAAACTTTCGTCGTACAGAGACTGTGAGTTATAATCACAACATCTATTGAGACATCACCCTATTTCAAAGTGACATATGTACAGATTTATTTAAACTCATGAGTATGGAATTTATTTTATAGGAAACATTTAGAGTATTATAATTTAAAGATCTATTCCTAAGAATTTCCCTTAGTGTGTTGTATGAAGTAATTGTAGTAAATTTTAAGTTGACTTACAGTTCCACTTAATAGCAATGGATAAATAAGTACTCTCCCTTTGGCTTCCTACAAAATATGATCTGGCGTGCATTTCCCGATAACAATTAATCTTAGTGAATGACGAACAAGATAACGAATGACATAGGTAAAGAATGAGTCAGATTTTTCAGTGTTTCCCAAAAGCCTTCATTATTACAGATTTAATGAACGATTTTAAAGTAGTTCTTTGTTGGCTCCTCCCCAGCTTCCATGTTAGAAAAGCACAGAGTTTTGATAACAGGAACATTCATCGTAGAGTCCCCTACAAAGGTATTAGAACAGCGAGGCCAATGAATGTGTTTTTGTTGTGCATTGAAGAAGTTTTTGTGCGAGATCAAAAGATGAATATGAGAAGAGAGATCAGAGTTTCAGCTTCTATTCCCTGGTATTTACATCTAGAAATGTTAAACACCATAGAACAGAGGATGATAATCTCTGGATCACTAACATTAGTCAGAGAGATGAGGGAAAATACACCTGCTTTGCAGGGAATAAACTTGGGAGGGCCAATAGCACAGGTCACCTCTCAGTTCGAGGTATGCTCTTTCACCAGCTTTTGTATCTAACTACCCAGTTTTTCAAGTGAGTAAAAGTACTGGAACGTGACAAGCAACAGGTGTTCCTTGTTACCCAGGTGTGTCATATAAGATTGCTTGTTTAATCATCAAGTAGTCCTGCATACCTACTCTTAGTTAAGCTTTGGCTTTGACCTCTGAAGACTGCATTTTTATTTAAGAAGGGTAGACCAACATGAAGACCGAAGAGCTGTCTATGGGAGAAAAGCATGCCATTCTGAAGCTGAGAAAAAAGGGAAAATCCATCAGAGGTATTTAAAAACACTGGGCATAGTCATTACCACAACTTGGAATGTCCTGAAAAATAAAGAAACCACAGGTGTACTGAGCAACAGGCATCGAGCTGGACATCCAAGGAAAACAAAAACAACTGATGACAGACAAATGGTGAGAGCAGTAAAGAAAAACTCCAAAATGACAGTCCATATCAACACCCAGAAAGCAGGGGTGGAAATATCACAGTCCACTGTTTGAAGAAGACTTAAAAAGAGCAAAATAGAGGCCATATTGCAATATCAGAATTTTCAAAATACTACAGGTATGAGGCACAACAGTTCTGGAACAGATGTTTTAAGGATTGATGAGACAAAGATTAACCTTTGCCAAAGTGGTGGAAAGGCCAAAGTATGGAGAAAGAAGATTCTAAACATACAAACTCATCTGTGAAACATGGTGATGGTTGTGTCATGGCTTAGGAGGTTGTGTCATGGCATGGCTACTTCCGGAACAGGCTCAGTCATTTTTATTGATGATGTAACTCAGGATGGTAGTACCAGAATAAATGCAGCAGTCTACATTATCTGCCAATTTATGGAGAAAACCCCAAAATAATCAGGAGGAATTTTATTATTAAGCAAGAGAATGATTCAAAACACATTATAAAGGACTCAACAAAGGACTATCAGGGGGAAAAATGGAAGGTTTTGGACTGACTAAGTCAATCACCAGATCTTAACCCAACTGAACATAGCATTTCACCTTTCAGAAGATCCCATCCACAATCCTGAGGCTGTACCATCAGTAACATTATCTACCCTCTCTTCTTGTCTGGAGCTGTCAGTCTGCTATAAAGAAGGCTGATTTAATCTCCGCCCTTGCTTCCCATCACTCTCCCAACTTTCTGGCTCTGAGACCTGGATATCCCTAGAGAACTCAGCTACACCAGTTGCTCTTTCCTCTGGTTATGGTTTTTCTCATACTGTATGAGAAACTGGAAGTGGTGGTGGTACAGGTCTGCTGCCATTTCAACATCTCATCCTTTGAATTCCATGCAGTTGCAGTTTCTTCACCGATCAACCATCTCATCATTGTGATCTACCACCCTACTACCCTCCTGCTCCCGAAGGTCACTTTCTTGAAGAAATTGATATACTCCTCAGTCTCTTCCCTACTGACAACACCCCTCTCTCTCTCCCTGAAGACTTCAACCTCCCTCTCAATAAGCTACATTGCTCCTGCCTTCTCCCTCTTCTCTGTTCCTTCTCTCGGACATACAACAGCTGTTCTCCCATGCACGAAGAAGGAAACACCCTGGTCTTCAGCTGACCGTTTTCAACTATTGATATTATTGCCACCCCACTTCACATCTCACATCATCACTTTGTATCTTTTACCAACACCCTAGCAATCTTGCCTAAACGCACCTATCAATATTTCTCCTCCAATCAACAAAACCTCCACTCTTTCTCCCTCTCATCTCTTGCTTCCTGCACTCTTCAACCAACACTCTTCTCTCCTCACTTTCATCCATGGATCACCTCTGTCCACTATCTTCCAAGCTCTGCTCCTTGGCTATCGGATAGGTTGCATATCAATCAAAGAGAATTAAGAGTAGCTGAGAGAAAATGGAAGAAATCTGTCTACTTACTGCACTTACCTGTCCAAATTCTCATCTGATTTGACATGCAACTTAGAGTGCCTTCTACAAGAAAAAAACTGGAAATCTCTGCACATGATCCTCACAAACTCCATAACATCTTTACGTCATTACTTAATCCACTAACTCCTCCTGCTCCTTCCTCCTTGACCAGCAAATACTTTGCCAACTTCTTTAATGAGAAGATTGATCAATTCAAACAGACATTCTCTCCCACGTCTAACAACAGAAGAGATTCTGCAAGTATTCTTGTTATGCAATCCTTCCACCTGCCTAATGGATCCAATCCCTTCCACAGTGATTCAGAAAATCTCTCAAGACTTCAGCATCACTATCTTTAATAGCTCCATATCATCTAGTCATGTACCAACGACACTGAAAAAAGTCAGGGTTATTCCCATCCTGAAGAAACGCACTCTGAATACCTCAGATATCAGCAACTACTCTCCTTTCTTTCAAAAATTCTTTACCACGCAGTTTACAATCAAGAAAGAAAGAGAGAGAAAGCAAAACAGAGAAAAGACAAACATCAGGTCTATACCCTCAAATCATCCCTTTTAACACAATCCACTAGACACTGCAGGAAAAAGTAGGCATTAGCAAAGGGAAGCCCTGACGGAATCCAACCCTCACTGGAAATGAGTCTGACTTATTGCCGTCCATGCGGACCAGGCTGTGGCACCGGTCATATAGGGACCAAACAGCCCTTAAAGGGAAGACCAACACCCCATACTCCCGGAGCACCCCCACAGGACTCCCCGAGGGACACGGTGGAATGCCTTTTCCAAGTCCACAAAACACATGTAGACTGGTTGGGCAAACTCCCATGAACCCTCCAAAACCCTGTGGAGAGTATAGAGCTGGTCCACTATTGCTGCCACAACAAGCACCGACCACCTTACGACCGCAGCTCCAGTCAGCCGCCTACACAATGGAGGCACGGAACATGGCCCATTTGGACTCAATGTCCCCTGCCTCTCCCGGGACATGGGAGAAGCTCTGCCGGAGGTAGGAGTTGAAATTCCTCCTGACAGGGGATTCCGCCAGACGTTCCCAGCAGACCCTCACTATACGCTTGGGTGACCCTACCAGGCATTGGATCATTGGAATATGCAAACCCCTCCACCACGATAAGATGTCAGCTCCAGGAGAGGATATCGGAAATGTTTTTTTTAAATATATATTTCCAGCAATGGAATGCCTTCCTTTCCTTGTCTGCCATTGCCTGCAACAGAAACTCAGACCGCTCAGGCAAGTTAATTAGCAGAATTGGCGCTGCAAGTGTAGACACGACAGGATAACCAATCAGAAGAATCAAATAGTTTCAAACTTTCAGCTGTGGAGGGAAATAGCAAAGGAGGATGTTTTGCATAAGAAAAACATGAAAAGCAATAAAAAAAACTGGTATTAAAGATATTATCAATGTTTTGCATACAATCTTATGATGTAACTAAAACTGTAATCATGAATATTTCCATAAGTAACTGTAATTTAATTACACTTTTTTCTCTAGTATCTGTAGCGGATTACAGTTACATTTTTTGTAATTAAATTATGTAATGCCATTACATATAACTTGTTACTCCCCAACACTGATTATTATTATTATTATTATTATTATGTTGTCCAACAAAGAGTGTCAGTGTTTTTGTGATCTATTATGGGCACTTGTAAATTTGCAAGCAAGATTATTAACTACTTTTGATCTGAAGGGATTTGAGAAACATTTCTAATTATCGATTGATCAAACATTCAGTTTATCAAGCAAACATATGGGACAATAAATACCATATAACAAACTACTTGTGGAGGAAATTTGTGAAGGGTAAGAAATGTTTATTTATGCAGCTGAAATGCACTGATGCAGTTGATTGCCTTTATACATAGTGAGACACTGAATCTTTAATTTTTTGGTTGAGCTTCGTCACTCTCTCCTCCTACCCATGGTACAGCAGCCGTCTATGTAGTCCTGAAGTTGTGGAAAGTCTTTAGCAGCAAGTAATGGCATCACTGAATTACATGGTCATCTGTTCGTGCATTTAGAGCCCTATATCTACTCAGAGAAAATTGTTTAACTTTGATCACTGCATTGACCCCGGTTCATGCGCATGCGTGCCCTGTTCGAACAGTTTGGGAAGCTTATGCTTTAGTTAGATTTTTAGATCCATTTTGTATTAAAATGTGCTCTTCATATGCAAACCGGTTCTCCAGCTCGTTACAACGGCTCATTACGAAACTTTCAGGAAATACGCTTCTGATAGTTGTAGGAGGAATTTAAATATGCCTTGTGTTCTTTTTCATGTTAATGGATACTCTTATCCTTCTTCTTCCTCTCTGCAGAAAGAAACCATTGGTGATCTGGTCATTGTGAATGGCCAGTTAGGGCATGCAGGGACATACATCTGTACGGCACAGACAGTGGTGGACAATGCTTCTGCCTCAGTCAAACTTGTGGTGAGAGGTAAAGGCTTCAAATTTTGTGAATACATGTGTATACCTAAATGGAGTTAATGTAGATTACGGCAAGCTTTAGGATCTGAAGCCTTAACAACAATATATCAATTGTGAAATCTGCCAAAAGGATCCATAGGTAAAAAAGTAAAAACACACAGGATATTTATTCTGTGACATACCCCATCTGTGCCAGCCACCAGAAAAATCTATTTGCATACAGTTAACAGTCTATAGTTTCACCCACCTGTGAAATATGACTATTACTTTGTATTATATTGCAGATTATCCTTATATTGTATTATCATTTCTGAACAGCAAAATGTATGTAAAAAGAAATATATATATGAAAATGTGAGCATTAATAAGATCTGTCAAAGATGTTTTGAATATTGCCTCTAGCTAATCAATGGCTTGTTCTGGTAAAGGTCCTCCAGGCCCTCCAGGGGGAGTAGTTGTAAAGGATGTGAATGCAACAGCCCTGGAGTTGGGGTGGAGCCGGGGCTATGATAATCACAGTCCAATTGGAAAGTATATCATTATGGGCAGATCACTGTTGTTTCAAGACTGGAAGCAAATGCAAACAGGTACACAGACTAATGTGTTATATGTGTACAGAGAATACTAACCCAATTGTGAATAAATATTCAGATTTACTCTCAACTTATGTTAATGAATTTATGCAATGTGAAATTCCTTTCAATATTAAAAATGTCAAAAAGCAACTTCATACAATAGTATTTTGTCAACATGTGTCTGATACAAATAATTGTGGTAAGTAGGGCCAGAATTGTCATTGAAAAACGAAAAGATTTACAGGATTCTTTTTGCAGCCAATATGAACAGCAAGTATTTGTTCCATCAAAGCGTAATAACTCCTCTTATGCCACATATTTGCACTCATTAGTATGGCTCCTCTGCTTCTTGTTACATGTAAAAGACAACAGGTTGCTTGAAACAAACAGTTTTCACTTCCAAGCATGTTATTCATGTTATGTTTCAGAACACCACTAGGACGATACCCACGAACAGCCTCTTTATTCATTTATTTTGCATCAGTCATTTGCATACTCTATAATAATGTTTTAGGTCTTAGATGAATAAGTAAGAGGCACAGCAGCTAACAATTGCCTCACAGGAGTCAAGTTACAGTGGGCCTATTTGAGGTTCTTTGGGATTTTATGTTCTCTCTGTGTCTCCACCCTAAATAAAAATGGCCATATACAGAACTGTGCAAATATCGTAGGGAGTCAAAGAAAATTATATTTAAATCTTTATGTTTATGTTGAAAACAATGATAAACCTACCTCTAAAAGTATGCTTCAAGGGCTCTCTTAAAATTATCTCAATACACAAATGTATTTTGTGACTCGACCACAAGAATTCCTCAAATGGTCAATTAAAAACTCATTGAGTTATGTAACTAATTAAATTAATTAGCTGGTGGTGAAATATAACACATAAATGACATGGCTGGGATGTCCCTGAGGAGAGGTTTAAGAACTGATGTGGTTTTTTCTAGCCATCTAATAAGATATCAGTAACTTTTTGTGATAGTTTTTATTTTCTTAATCTTAATTTGCCTGTCTGATGTTAATTTGTGTTTTTTTCTGAGCATGTGTACATTAATTACCCAGATAAATAGCTTTAAACATTTTGTATGACTAAGATCACAGTACAGTATGCATTATGTGCTGTTAAATTATCCAAATTTCATAAATCCAAACAATTTGCCTTATAACAGTTTTCTCTTCCTTCTACAATGTTTACTGAGACAGATCCGCCAAACATTGAAGGAAATGCAGAGTCAGCACGTGTGATTGGTCTGCTACCTTGGATGGACTATGAATTTCATGTCATTGCTAGCAATATTCTGGGTAGTGGGGAAGCCAGCATGCCCTCACCAATTGTCCGAACTCATCAAGCAGGTCAGGGCAATTCCTTCTAAACCATGGAACATTCCCAAGGGATTAATTCTAATTAGTCCCAATAAACAGTTAGGTTTAATGAATGTAATATCATTTGGTTAGGTCTGTGCATTTGTGTAATGTTTAATAATTTGTAGAAGTGATCCACGTTATGTAACTGGATATTATTATTATTATTATTATTATTATTATTACTTTCTTACATTATTACAAAACCACTAGAGGCAATCTTGGTGGTAATATTGTGCATTTGCTGTTGACTGTGTCACCCACATTAGCTCCCACTGTGGCCCCCAGTGGTCTTGGAGGAGGAGGTGGAGACCGACATGAGCTGATTATTACCTGGACAGTAAGTTTTTGGTTTGTCACCTTTTTATAACTCAGCATGAAATTACAAAGCTTTAATCTTAATCAGTTGTAATCCATTTGATTCATTAAAAACAACTAAATTATTTAAGGTAATGGAGGAGGGGCAGTGCAGCGTATAACAGCCCCCACACACCTCCGCGATCTCAGTCTGGCCCCTGCTGTGTATGTATGCAGTTTGCATATTGTCCCTATGTTGCACAGAATTCTAGATGCTGCAGTATTCTCCCAAAAAGTTAAAAAGTCCAAAAACATGCTATTAATCATACTGATATCTCTAAAGTGCCCGTAGTCAGGCTGGTGTCCCATCATGGGCCTTCCCCTTTCTTCACCTTATGCTGCCCAGGGTTCCATGATGCAGGACAGGATAAATAGTTTGATGATTGATGTAAGTAAATGGAGGAAGTTAAATAAATATTGATATCCTGACCATGGATGACTTGGGATTTCCTGCTTGTAGAGGGGTGGATTTAGGACTGGACTTTAATTTTAAGGCCCATATTACTCTTCACCTAGTAAAATACATTTTCCAAAATCCGCTTAGCCCGTGAAATGGACAAAGCTCACTTTGGTGCCAAGTCGAAGGGCTTACTTAGATAGACGGATTGACATATTGTTTGTCTCCGTACACCTTACGGATTGCGTGCAATTCCCTCTCAAAGTTGAAAAAAAAATTATTATGGCCTATTCATTTCAATGAAAAGACCCATATTACTCTTCACCTAGTAAACTACATTTTCCGAAATTGCGCTTAGCCTGTGAAATGGATGAAGCTCACTTTAGTGCCAAGTTGTAGGGGTTGCCTAGCCGGACGGATTGACATATAATTTGTCTCCATACACCATACGGATTGTGTGCAACTCCCGCGCAAATTCAAATTTTTATTTATTTATTTATTTATCTATTTATTTATTTATTTATTTATTATTATTCTGTGAATTTCGGCTATTAATGCAGGTCGTACCATAGCGTGCAGCCAGGCAATCTATATATCAAAAGTGAGTCCTTCATGGTGTGAGCTGTACTATTACTTTTCTCCGCAGATCGTGTTACCATGGTGATGTTATTCACAGTCAAACACACAAAAAATCCCAAAGGAATGCATTGAATGCTAACTTTTACTTAGCATTAGCCTGTGTCAACCTAACCATGTGAAGAGTAGTAAGGATCTTTTTTTTTTCATTGCGGTGAATGGCCCATTGACTTCAATGCATTTCAGTCATAGTTTTTCTACTAGGCCAGTGTTCATGCCACAGCAATGACTCGGTATTCAACCTCAGGCCTTGTCACCCAACACCTTAAGACCACCATCCTGACCCGCACTCGTCTTTGCTTACTTTTATCATCCCTCGCTCTCTCCCATTGACTTCAATGCATTCCAGTCAAAGTTTTTCCACTCGGCCAGTGTTCATGCTACAGAAACAAGACTTGGTATTCAACCTCAGGCCTCATCACCCAATACCCCATGTTCACTATTTTGACCCGCACTCGTCTTTCATCCCTCGTTCTCCCCCTTTGACTTCAATGCATTTCAGTCAAAGTTGTCCTATTCGGCCACTATTCATGCCACAGCATCAAGACTTAATACTCAACCTCAGGCCTCATCACCTAACAGCTAGCAACACCCTAGCAACCACCTAGCGATGCCTAGCAACACCACAGCGACCACCTAGAATTGCACAGCAACACCATAGCAACCATCTAGCAATGCCTAGCAACCAGCTACTGAGACCGTAGCAACGCCATCTGACACCCTAGCAACCACCTTATAGCACCCAGCAACCACCTAGCAACACCATAGCAACCACATTGAATTGCATAGCAACACCCTAGCAACCACCTAGCAACACATAGCAACCACATAGCAACCAGCTACTGACACCATAGGAATACCTTCCAACACACTAGCAACCACCTTGTGGCACCTAACAACCACCTAGCAACATCCTAGCAACCACCTAGAATTCCATAGCAACACCCTAGCAACCACCTAGCAGGACCATAGCAACCATCTGCCAACATCCTAGCAATCACCTAGCAACACACAGATCATCCACTTTATTAGGAACACCAGCTCTTGTTCAAAAAGAGAACAAAAACTTTTTTTTTACTATTTCCCCAGCCTATGGCACGGGAGTATCAGAATGGAGATGGCTTTGGCTACATCCTGGCTTTCCACAAACGAAATGCCCCCACATGGATGGAGGTGAAGACTCCCAACGTTAAGTCTTCACGCTACGTCTACAGTAATCAGAGCCTGTCCCCCTACTGTCCCTTTGAGGTGAAGATCAGGGCATACAATGAGAAGGGGGAGGGACCCTTTAGTCAGGTGGCTGTGGTTCACTCTGCAGAGGAAGGTGAGGGCACCATTATTGTTCAGGACAATAGGGAGATAGGCATTTAGATAATATAAGAGCTATAACTTGTGGCTTAAAAGTACTACATGCAACATTTTGGATATTTTTAAGGCAGTTAATTAAGCAGTAGTGATATGTCAAAACAGAGTTAAACATATTTTGGTTTACGTCAATATGAAGAAAAAGTAGACCAATGCCCTCAGTTGAGTTCTATTTTTCATCCCCTGCTAGAGCCTACTGTCTCTCCCCGAAAGATCAATGCCACGGCATTGACTGCATTTGAAATATTAGTGTCCTGGGAACCTGCACAACTCCTGATGATGAATGTTCTACGAGGATATGAGGTCAGACATCACATAGCTAAAAACTGAGAGTGACACAGTAAATAACTTAAGTATTTTAGTAGCAAACCTAACATGTTTCCAGATGTAGAGAATTTTATTTTATAAATCTGCTTAATTTCTCCATGGTTTCTGCATCCATTACAAAGAATCATCTTTTGTACAAGAATGTGTAGCACTCTAAAGGCTGTATTTACGGTATGATACTGTAATCTCTGTGTTAGTGGGTTTTATTAATGTGAGGTTAGTGATCCACTTTAACAAGAGCAAAGATTTTTGGCTTGGTTTAAAAATGTTAGCAAAGTGCTGCAATAGATCTTTTTGGAAACCTTTTAATCAGCTCATGCTCCATATAAATTGATTCTAATGAACAACAAGCATATTCAGAAAGATGCAGTGTGAAGAAATGTCTTAAATTATATTGTGAATTAACACTCAGGGGGCTAAGTCCAACACCCAGTGATTAAAACAGTAGTGGACATAGAACACTATAAAATAGATCTTCATTTGCCTTTTGATACATTATAAGTAACAGGTTTATTACTATTCATTTATATATCAATGATGCAAGTAGTATGTCAGTTAATGACCACGGCGTGACTGGAAAATGTAAGGGTCAGATTCCAAGAGAAAGAGCTACTCTTCTTCCTATTTTTCTTTATTTAACACCCAACTTTATAGATAAGCATAGAGCCTGGAATTTATGCACATTTATTTTGATAAAATCACATAATGAGAACTACCTGAGATGTATTTTCCATTCCAGATACGCTACTGGCGTCAACACGACAAGGAGGCAGCAGCTGACCGTGTGAGGACTGCTGGTTTAGAGACGACGGCACGAGTCTCAGGCCTTCGGCCCAGCACTCTGTACTATGTGATGGTTCTGGCTTACAACAGTGCTGGCACGGGACCACCCTCGCCCCGAACCACAGTTATCACCAAAAAGCCCCGTAAGGCCGCCACTGAGGATAAAGCATAAGCCTGGTCTCAATCACAAATGATCACATCTAAGGAATCTCCTTTTGTTTTCTTCTACAATTTCTAGTCACAAAACACAGCTTATTCCCAGTTTACACTTAAAGTCATGAGAATCAACAAATGAACGCTAAAACACTGTAAATATGACTAAAATCCTCTTAGAACATTTAGTGCAATTTAAAATGCTTAATTGTAAATGACTTTTTGTACACAGCTCCAAACCGTCCACCAGGCAATGTCTCATGGAGGACTGATGGATCCTGGGTAACGGTCATGTGGGACCATGTCAAGGCAATGAAGAATGAATCTGCTGTGCTGGGTTATAAGGTATTAAATACAAAATATAAAATATGTCTGATTTTGTGTTGTCAGCTTTCTGTAGTTTAAGTGTAACTGAGTATTATTCCAGATTTTATCTCTTGATTGGACATCTGTTGGCTTTGAAACTGTAATTCAATTATACCCCATTAAGTAAGCCAGCCAAATTACCAAGACTTCAAACTGTGCGATCCAATTGCCTTAATCACTATCACAAAGAACAAACAATGAGTGATATCACTAGATAAGACGACATGATTTTAAAGGGACAATTCAGGTTATTGGAGTGGTTAGTGGCTCAGCATGTTAGGTTGCTTTGCCTGTAATTGGAAGTTTGCCAGTGTAAATCCCAGGATTAGTGAGTGCACTGTTGGACTCTTGAGCAGGGTCCATAACCCTCATTTGCTCCCAGGATTGTTTAACCCTGCATTCTCAAAAAAATGTGTCAATTTGAAAAAAGTATCTGCTAAATAAATTAAATGTGAATTTTTGCTTCTAGATTCACCAACATTTTTACTGAATAAGAGTTACAATATGGAACTACAAAGTAGTAACATTACTTGGGAAATTCATTAGTACCCCTGTTGTTCACTTCTGTTTTTAAGGTCCTGTATAAACATGAAGGTCATTCTGCCTTGAAGGTTCTTGAAAAGGGCAAAACCTCCATCAGCCTGCCCCTGCCCAAGGACAATGGCTACGTGGTTCTGGAGATACGTGCTTGGGGGGAGGGGGGAGATGGAGTCCCTCACGAGACCATTGTGTCTAGGGATTCAGGTCAGGAACATGTGGAAGCAACCATCAGTCATTTCATCATATTTGAACTTTCTGACTGGTGTAGCTTTGTTGACATTGCATAGCCCATATTAGTACAGCTTAATATTTGTTTTCAGAAATGCTCTGTTGACTGCTCACACTCTAAAAAAAGTGTTCACTCAGCTCAGAATTTAAAGGCAATATGCTTTACAAAGTTTTTCAGTTAAGTCAACTGAATCATACAAATTTAACAGACCTATCTACAACTTTAAGTCAATACAGTTATTCAAGTTCAACTAACTTGAACTGTGTTTAGCTGACATATTTTATGTATTAATACATACGTAAAGATGTCAAATCTTTCATTACTTTATTCATTCAACTTGCCTTTACTTACTAGTAGACCTGTTATAATATTTCATATTTCATATCAGTTATAATATTTTTATCATATTTGTTGAGAATAAGTGTTATATTATCAGAAGAAAACATTAGGTTTTGCTTGAAAATAGAAGACAGCTGTGCATCCAGTGAAGACTACATGGGTCAAGCTGACATTATAACCAATAAAAAAAATTCCCAGACTATAATTTTACAGTGCATAAAACAGTAACGATATTGGACTGGCATCTGTTAGTGCTGAAATGATGATAGAACATCATGACTCAACGCCGCTTTCAGGGATTTTTGTTTAATTAAGAAAAAAATTCTAAATATAAGGCATATCTGATTAAATTTTCTTTGACATATTGGTAATACTAAACCTCATTAACATAGAAGGATCATAGTAAAGTTATATTTAAATCTTAGACACTGAAAAATACAAAAAATAATTTGTTTAGCAGAAATTCAAGGAAAATTGAAAAACTTGTCTTAAAGGATGGCATACTGAAAGCCATGGCATAAACTATCTAAAATGCAAACGAATCTTGCCATAATGGAGGGGTCTTCAAACTTTATCAGTCCAAAGACCCCTTGGTGTATACAGATATGGACCCCCTATTTAATCTTCATAAATGTGTTCCCCAGTTTAGCCCCATCCTGTAATAAAAAAACTTATAATAATAGCTTTTATAATCCATTTATACTGATAATGTTTTGAGTGCTAAGCCAGCTTATTATTGTCTCTTATTATTATTTTTTTTATTTTATGAAAAAAATCTATAGAAAACTGTATTTTTTTCCTAAGATTATATGTGACCCTTCCCACTCAACATTTCACTTAATGTTAGCTGAAAATAAGGGGACTAGGCAGATGAAAGAATGAAGCAAATTCAGCTTATTATTTACCGCTAGTTTACATGCATTTACCTTCCACATGCCCGGCTGTATAGAGAAGCCATTCCTTATAAATCAAGATATCCGCATATGTCAACCTTGGCTGATATTTAGACTTTTAGATATTTAGAAGTTACAGCACCAGAGCAAAAGACATAACTACTAATGAAGATGTTTGCATTGGACAATCAACCATTTTCCATAGTGGAGGGATTTTGTCAGGCCATTAACCACTTAGATTACATTTCAGAATACTGTTGGTGCACTACTGGTTACATTGGTTATAATGCAAATGTATATAGTTAATGTTGGCCACATTGGCTAGCATTAATTAATGTACAATTAACGCTAGCTAAAGTCGCATAAAACCTCATACAGCAATTGCCTACTTGCAGCTGTGTTTTAGAAAACTGACTGTTGTGGCAAACATTAAATATCCAAATGGATCTAAAATTTACCTGCATTTTCCTGTTCTGAATTGCAGGTGTGAAATTACAAAATGGCTGTTTAAACAACGCTTTAGCTTCTCAACAATCCAACTACACATGCACAACCAACTTACACTGCACATAAATGAATGAAATTAAAATTGTAAATTTGACAAATACACAATGCAGAATTAACACAGCATTCCAGGGCTAATAGCAGAGTTGACACACATTTATTTGTAAACTGAAATGATAGCTTTTTTGTCAACCTTACAGGCCAATTATAATTGAGTTAACATTATGCATATTGGGAAATGTGCTGCTTTGACTGCAATTTTACATTTAGTGACTGATTATTATTTCAGCCAGGTAATAAATTTGTTCCAGTAAAAACATAAAATAAATATTATAAGACTTGCATAATTCAATATCATCGCTGGAAATGCAATAAAAAACCCAACATCCTCATCCACATGCATTTAGTAATTCTCTTATAGTCGTTGAATGACTTTCTGTATTTAAAATGATAAAAAAACATAGTACAAAATATTCATACAAACGTTCCTCTGCTTATGAATGACATACATTCCGAACGGCCGTTCATAACTTGAAATGTTCGTTAGTTGTTATTTAACATCATTTTAAGGGTATACACAAGTACAAAAAACTAGGATGCTGGGAGTATGCATGGCCAGAAGTCATACTAGGCAGAATTGGCACACAGAAAAAAAATTGATATTGCAGATCGGAAATGATAGCCCAATGAACTCAATTTTGACTTGCAGTCCTCTGTTATTATGTCTGAAAGTTCGCAAGTTGAAAGTTTGTAAAAAATATTTTCCAAGTTTAAAGTCTAAACACAGTTTTGTTTCCCAACAGGAACTGGAATGATGGTTCAGAACATTGCCAAGATTCTCAACCCATGCTCTTTTTTACTTTTTTCCATTGTATCAGTGTTCACATTAATTGGCCTACTTGAACTATGAATGGTTTTACTTCAGGCTGTAAGCCTGTTTCCTTGATACACTTATCTGACCTTAATGATTTTGTATGTATTGGGGGGGTTGTGTGAAACATGGTTAAGGCAAGGACAAGAGTCATGATAAATAGGTGGGATGGGTGTTAAAAAACAACAAAATTGTATTACTGTACGTGTGTTTTTCTAAAGAAAAGAAACTTTTATAAGACTGTGGAGTAATGTATACTGGAAGAACGCAAACTGGGTAAACTGACTGGACAGCCTGATTGTGAATTGAAATAAAACACATGCCTTATGGTAAAATAAATGTGAAAAACACATTTTTCCAGAAGCTGGTTTACAAACATATGGCCAACCCTGTCCCTGTCCTTGTAACTTTCAGTCTCTTAAATAACTAAAAATGGTGGCTATCAATTGATGAAGAATAGTTTTTCAGTACTTGATATATTTTGTTCCTGTTTCCTACAAGTAATGGACAAAGGGGATGCTGAGTAAATACAATTACCAGTATAGTTTACAAAAAAGATCTATCAAAAGAATTCAGATTCACATGTCCCAGGGAATATGTTTCTGTAAAATATCCAATCCTTTTAATTTTGATTACTTATTGAAAGAAAATATTAAATAAACCAGTGACATACTACAGACATGAACAAAATATATTCTGCAGCATTTCAATAGCAGGGAATGCTCTACTTATAAGGCCATCCTCCAAGCTGTACAGAAATGCAAACACAAAAACAGTTCAGTATGCATTTGAACAAGGTATTTTATTTGTAGAGTTCAGTCTTAGTGCTTGAACACCGAACAGAAGCATTGTTACTCCAAGGATGCTGGTTAACAGAATGTGCAAATTTGTCTATGACTAGTGTCATCTAGCAGCATGGTGACTCATTGGGTTGGAGGTTGGGCCTGCTTTACATGTGCTTCAGGCCTCCGGTGAACCCTGACCTGCAAACATATTGCAGATAGTAACTGATATGTAAGGTGTGGTGTATTTGCAATTTCCCTGACTACCAATAACAAAACAATACAATGTCATATGGAGCCTGGACCCTATCCCAGAGACCATAGGGCACAAGGCAGGGGAACACACACTTGGACTGTGGAAGGAACCTGGAGTACCCAGACAGAGTTCATGCAACATGAGGAGACCATGCAAACTCCAGACTAACAGGATTCAAACCCTTAATCCAGGAGCTTGTATCACTAAGCCTGACTTCTTGCTTCACTTAAAAACTAGTAGTTAATGTATCCCAATTTAAATTGACATTATCTTTGTCCACTTACAATGAGCCCAGACTACCATAAATCTGACAAGTTATACAACTAAACAAGAAATCCTGCTTTGTGATGCAGACCCCAGGAGATATGAAGCAAACATTGAGGCACCATGCTGCCATTACTTTCTGGTATTCAAGCATTTTTATGTCTTAATACATATTAAGACACACAATTAATTTTAATTTTAAAACACTACAAAGAGGGAAAAGACTATAAAGTTTATCATAGTCAAATTCATTTAATAGCAATATATTTTTGTTGTTCACTTCCTGTTGAGGTAATGCAGCTGAAAAATGTGTTCTTCAAATTTTTTTTGTTTCAAATCAAAAGAAATGTATTAATACAAATTTAATTTTGCACTATTTTATTCTATATTAGATTTTTTTAGATATTCGTGTGATCACACTGTTGGTACTTAGATGTTGGTATTTGTTCATAACCTGGTCTTTTCTACAGAGCTAAAGTACTCCCCATCAGGAGTGCTGAAATAAGCAAGTACCTTTGGGCACATTGCTGTGAACTGGTTTGTAATTTGCTGTTAGTTTTTTTAATTATTATTTCATTGTTGGAGCTGCTGTAGAATATTGACTGAAGATAAGAGTATGCATTTTCAAGGGCATACGTAGAGCAGTTTTTGAGATAAACTGGGCATTAGAAAGTTATTCTGGAGTGACCATTAAAGAAAACAATATACATTTGATTACAATTAAGTGTGGACCTTTCCAACAGGGAATACCATAATAAATGTCCAAAAAGACGTAAAATTCCTGTGCATATAACCTGGAATTTACATAACAATTTTGTCAAATTTTTATTGTACCATTCCTTTAATTATTATAAACTGCAATCTCTTATGAATTTGGACACATATTGCTTTATGTGGAGTTGCATGCCTAAGCGTTACCCTGAGACCAAAAGAGATATTTATTTTTGTTATTGCAGATAAAATAAGTACATATTTATACTGGAGAGCATGAGCATTGAATTATAAGCCATGTTTTTATTACTATTTTTCATTTATGTAAAAAAAATTAATCATGCCATGATTTTGGATGCATGATCAGTGGTAACTTGTAGTTATAAATACAGTGTGTCTTTACAGATATCACACACGTTGAAACTGTCCTTTTAAACCATTCAAGATACTAACTGAAAGTACTCTAAGCATTTGATTTGGTAGTAGTTGTTGTAATATCATTTACTGTATCCAACCTTACATACTGTAGGCTACAGCCCTGCAAACCCAAATGACTACGTAAAAATATTCATTATGTTTGCATTAGTGAAACAAAGTACGTCAGTGGCCAGGCCCACTAGAATGTTACTCACCACTGAACTTCATGAGTGAATTTCAGGGTGATTTTCAATTTCTAATTTTATAATAATTTTGTAATAGAATTTGTATATTGTAAAACTGAAGTGTAAATTGCTGATGATATACAACTCTTTTTACACACAAAAACATTGACTTGAATCACATTTAAGTTACAACTAAACAAATTCACTAAGAAAGTCTCTATTTTAACTGTTACTAAAGCCATATAGTATATGGTTCATAACTAAAATGATTATCTTAATCACATCATGCAGTTTATCACTGACATGCTGAGTTTGAGACAGAGGACGTCTGAATTAAAATGAGGGATTTGTTGAAACTGGAGTATCATCCTGTAGTATCAGGTTGAATGAGCCATCAGACTACCATCATGTAATTGTCCTGATGCAAATTGTAAGAGTTTAGTTAAGAATTTAATTTTATTTATTTACTTATTTCCTGCCAGGTTTTGGCATAGCACCAGTGCATTTTATGCTTAGTGGCTGTTAGTTCAAGATATTATTTCAACTTTTAATTAACAGTATCACAACACTGCCATATTATAAAAATTATAAAAATATTTAGTAACGCTTTACATTAACTGCATCTTCATAAAGTTTTTATATTTCGTTCATAAAACATTTAGTACACCTACATAATGTATTCATTAAGTATTCATAAAACATTCATAAATATCATGTATGTATACCTTAACATCCTAACATCCCTTAACAGCTGTAATATACATTAATAACCAACATTATATAATAACAAACATTATAATTGTATAATCATGTAATATGCAGTGAATGTTCTATGAATGCATAATGAATGCATTATGAAGGTGCACTTAATGTAAAGCGTTACCAAATATTTATTATTATTTTATAATTTATGTATTATTATGGGGGGAAAATGGTTAGTATAGAAGACGTGTTAACTTACAAGTGTGAAAAATCCAAAAGTGATTATGAATAGTATATGATTATTGAGAAAGGAACCATGGAATTTTGAAAAAAACGTAGGAATCTGGGGAAGAATGACATGTAAATAATCATCAATAAACAAATTCAATTGTATTTAAACTGATGCTTTTTTCTTCCATCGATTTTATTTTGTTTAGGTATTTGGTGTTTTAGATTTCAGTTCAAGGATAGTACAATCCATGTGTTCTTGTCACAGCCAGGATCCAAAAAGTGTTTATTTAAAGTGTCATTTGTAGATTAGTATTTTGAAAGGGCTTGTTTTTTTAAATATTAGAAAAATATGGAAACTGTTCAAATATGTTGACTGATATGTGCATAGTAATTTTAAAAAAGATGTAAAATTAAGTATATTTAATTTTTTATTTTTTCATCAAGATTACCTTCCATGGCCTTAAAAGTGTCAAGCAGCATGGCTATGATTTAATTAGAAAATGTTTCCTTAATATGCATATTTTAACAAGCCATAAGTGGTATAATATGTTGCCTAAAAAAGGGTTTGCTCTTTTTTGGACTGTAGGGGGATACTGGAATACCTGGAGAAAACAACACAGCAACTCTACACAAACAGAGCCAGGCAGCGACTCGAACGCTGGCCCCAGAGGTGTAAGGCACCACCCTCCAAATAAATTTACACAAAAAATGCATAGACTGTGACAGCCCAGGCAGAATATTTAAACAACAAAAGTGTGGTAAAATAACCACAATTCACTTCAAAAAACTTTATCATGAATTGTACTGCACATCATAAAAAGCAGAAGTGCAAAGTTCAGATTGGTTGAAGCAAAATCTTGTACTTTCTGGACTTGAAATTTCTACCTCTAATATAAAGAAAGTTGATGAAGACCTTTGAGGACTAAGCCCAGACATCTCTGCACTTCACCCAGTCTGGGCTCGTCAATTGGTCTTTTTTTCCTTCCAGTAATTCCTGGATGCTGCCTTTCATTTCCCTCTCGGTTTCTTCCTTTATTCACCTGGAGCTTACTTTGGATGGAGGCATCTAATCTGTTCCTGCTGTTTTCTTCTCCAGTAGATAATATGGAATAACTGGCAAACGGTGGCATCATGTCGCTGGCGGCAAAAGACGAGGAAGCTCCTCTAAGGAGAGAACATGCCTTTTTAATAAGTCCTTCTAAGGACTAAAACAGGTACTGAACAAGCACTTAATCAACCACACACAAGGAGGCCTGACGCTGGACTGTAAGCACAACAATATGGGTAATTTACACAATGGTAATGACATGTGAGGTTCGGACAGGGTTCACATAAAATACAGGCAAACACACAAGCAACAATAGGGAATACAAGTGTAAACCAAAACAATGGGCAATTTACAGTTGCTCATGAGTGAGCATGCTGGGATACACAAATCCTGCCTATGCTACAAAATAATTACTTGGTTTCATTTTGTGTCAGTAGTAGATACAAGACAAGTACAAGAGTTTAAGTATCCATCCATCCATCCATTTTCTATACCCGCTTATCCTACTGGGTCGCAGGGGAGTGTAAGTATATTAAATATAATAATCTTGAAAAGATTATTAAAAGTCACGCATTCAGCTGTTTGTGCAGAGAAGCTTTATTTCTGTAAGCTATACCCAGTCAGGACTCTAAGCTATTAGTTAAGTTCTCCCCAAACGAGCTTGATGGGCTGAATGTCCTCCTCTCGTTTGTAAATTTATGTTCTTATGATAAACCTGATTCATAACTGTAAGTACGTAAGCCACATAAAATGATCAGCCCAGTTACAGTGCTGATAACCACCGAATAATTCGGAGGACATGATGCATATTATATATCAGCACAATGTCATACATATCTAACGTGTATAAGATCAAATCGTAATCTCATAATGACTCTAAGTGACATCACATCATGATACCCTGTGTATTACATGCTGAGAGATTTTTTTTCTGTGCCATGGGGTACGAGTATACCGTTCCAGGTTTGGCCTTCCATCCACCCCCAAATTCTCTTTAACATAAATATACTCTTTATTATAATGTCTGTGAATACGTTTTAGGGTTGAATTTATGTGTTTTAACATAATGTGCCGCCGATGAGCCAAGCATTGTCTGGCTTATTTGCATATGACCCAGGATGACACACTGTCGTACTGCAGCAGGGGTATTATACGCACCTGTTGGTGGAAACTCCAAATATGGACCGAATCAACCAGTTCCCAAGCAATTGACTATTTGATGCAAATGGAAGGGGGTGAACAGGGTGTCATAAACCGTCGCGGGCTGTTTACCCGAAACCAAACATCAAAGCAAAGAATAATGATTGGAAAAACAGATGTCACAAGCTAGGTCTGGTGTTAAGAGATTGTTCACGGCCATGTCCCGCTGACTCTGGGGAGTAGGTCCAGATTGGAATTAGTAAGCATCATTTAGCATCAAAAACATATTTTTAAACTTTGACAGCATTAGTTATTTTAATTAACATGGTTTTTCTGTAAATATTTCTTCACGTGTATGTGTACAATTAAATGTACGGGGGTCAGGGTTTTAGAGTTTAACTTCAGGTCTGTGAAATCAGGCATAATTATTTCTGTCAGGCAAACAAAAATGTGTTATTTTAAATTAGTATAAATATACAACCTTAACTTTAGATGCAAGATGAACACCCTACACGCGCACACAGCAAAGCCTGGACATGCGCACAAGCGCACAAGCAAGAGTGGGGCTTTAGAGTTTGATAATCAAACTCAATCAAAATACTCTACACATATATATTTTACGTTTTTTATTAACATATATAAATATCGCTATGTTGTAGCAAAATTTAAAAATAGTGTGGGGGTGATATAAATCATTTAGGCAACAAGAATTGAGTATCTATAGGAACTAGTGAGCAGCATTTAACAACAAGCATCAAAAACATTTATTTTATTAGTTTAAATGAGTTGGCCCAGTGTATTTAATTACATTTATTAGCTATAGGAACTATTGCGTCGTATTTAGCGACATTGGGCAGTAGCTGGATGTCAATGTTGGGTCTTTACCAGGTTTCAGAAGCAGGGTACTATTGGCACAGTTCATGTCTGGAGATAGAGACTGATCATTCTGAATTTGAGTAACCATTCTGATAAAAACGGGTGCTAGCATTGGCCAGAATGCTTTGTAGAATTCCGCTGGGACCTGCGGCTTTCTTATTTGGAAGATACTGTACAGCTTCATTGAATTCAGATATTGATAGAGGAGAGTCTAAAACTCTAATCTGTTGAATGTTTAGCTTTGGCAGATTTATATTGCTATGAAATTTGTTGATGTCAGTATCAGTTACATTATTCGGTGGTGAGTATAACGCTTCATAAAATTCTGTAAAAGATTTATTAAATTGTTGAGGATCAATAGTTATATTCCCTATCGAGTCTTTAATAGAAGAAATTGTTGATTTTTCTTTATTTAGTTTTAACTGGTCAGCCAGGAATTTTCCAGATGTATTGCCTTGTTCAAAGTTCTCCCATTGTAATCTTTCTGCCAGAAATTGTATTATTTAGTTCATTAAATTCCAATTTTAGTTTTCTCAAGTTGCTAATTATATGCTCTTGCAGTGAGGAAACATAAGCTGTTTATAATGATTTAATTTTCTGTTTTTTCCACCCCTTGTCGTGTACGGCAGTTTGGCAAGCAGGATGTTAGTCTGGGTGCTTTATTGTGCCGACACTTTTGTTCTGCCAAGTGAAGCTTCGGATTAAGCTCCTCTTGTTATTTGAAGTATACTCTTTATTGACCATTTTATATTATTGCGCCACAAAGTCAGAACTGACAAGGAAAAAAAAAACTGAAAAACTGAAGTGAAAGAGAAGGAAAGATAAGAGAGAGAAGAAGAAATAAATAATAGAAAATAATACAACAAAAAAAGAAGGGGGTCAGAAGGACAGAAAAAAACAGGGAAGAAGATTATACATACCAACTTAACATAAAGTAGAACAAAAGGGAAAGAGTAACAAAAGGACAGATTCTGCATCTTACTGCTGGACATTATCATCACACCAGCTGCTGCATC
>JAODUD010000127.1:28350488-28367883 GCA_026784285.1 Stomatorhinus walkeri
ATATATATAGAGAGAGAGAGAGAGAGAGAGAGAGAGAGAATATATAAAATTAAAAATACTTGAGATTCACACAAATAATTAAGATTATTTTAAATTAGATTTTAAGTTTTTGGATAAATACAACTGAACTGCACACAAATAATGTAACTGTTATGTTTATGTTATGAGGTTATTTATCCAATTAATTTTGAATTGTATGCTGTTTATATTTAAGGACTATTTAACTAAATTCAGATTTTTCCTTAGTTGCATCCACCAACTTGGTTTGCTATTTAACAAATTGGTCACAGTATAGACCAGGAAGTGGAAAATTCACACCAGAAGATGTGGACCCTTTCCTCTGTACCCATGTCATCTATGCTCTTGCCACCATTGGCAATGACAATCAGATTAAAACTATTGAATGGAATGATGAGACACTGTACAAGTCCTTGAATCAGCAGAAGAATCTGTACGTATCATGGGTTGAAAAATGATTTTTTTTTATGTATTATGATTAAGACTTATTTTTGATTATACTAAGCATTAACCCATTTTGCTTTACATTAATCTTTTAGTTATCATTTCTTATTCCACATAGAAATCCTAATTTGAAGACTCTACTGTCAGTTGGAGGCTGGGTGAATGGAATAAGTCCGTAAGTTGTTGTGGCTATTAATTGTTCTATATATTTATAGATTATACATACACATTTGACACTTATTATAACTGACCTTCCCTAGATTCATAAGTATGGTCTCCAAGCCTGAGAACCGTCATACCTTCATTGAGTCAAGTGTCAATTTCCTACGGACACATGGCTTTGATGGGCTTGATCTGGACTGGCAGTTCCCAGGACAGGGCGGAAGCCCCCCTGAGGATAAGTTGAAATTCACAGCCTTGGTGATGGTAAGCTATCATGCCTAACTTTGTGCTATCAGCTAGCCCTTTGAAGTAATTATTTTATATCCATCTCAGCATGGTGAATAAAAGAAGCATTTACTAACAGCTGTACGTCTTTTTTTTCATGCATTGCCTGCAGGAGCTCAAAAATGCATTTGACAATGAGAGCAGAGAAAAGAAATTGCCCAGGCTCCTGCTATCCGCCAAAGTAGCATCTATATCTTCCACCATTGAACATGGATATGAGATATCCAATATAACAAGGTATGAAATAGCATCCATCTTGAATTGCCATACTGGTACTTCAGTGACAAACATGGAGAAAATGTCAATTTAAATGAAACCAATTCCAATAATATCCAAAGAGCTTCATCAAAACCCTGAAGTATGATACACAGGCATTGAAAAAATCAAGAGACCATTGTATTTTTAATCAAATCTGCATTTTAAAATCCTGGTTTAATTGTAGTTCTGCCGACAGAAGGCTTCACTGAGCAGCAGGATGCTCCGAGGTTCAAAATTTTTAAGAAAGCAGTACCCAGGAATAAGGTGAAGCAGGAGTCACTGGGACCAACCAGAAACAAGCCAGGGAAAGAGCAGAAGCAACTTTCTAACGCCAGAGATGACCATTAACTTATTCAACATGCTCAAGATTTGGAGCATGACATCAAGTGACATTTAAAAGAAATGGGAAACATGGGCAGGTGTAAGGTGCATTCCTTGGACAGTTTGTATCAGGCACCTAGAAGCAGGACTGAAGTCCCATAATGCAAGGAAGAAGCCCTTCATTAATGAGAAACAGAGAAGAACCAGTCTGCTGTTTGCAAAAATCATATTCAGTATTCACAGATGCACACCCATAAATTGAGAAATGAAACTTAAACTTAAAACTGTGTCGTGGTTTTACCTCCAGAATTGTAATCAGTTTATTTAGCCACTGTCATCCATTATTTAATTCAGGGCCACTGGGGCAAATGTGTGGTTGTTTGTGATTGTTTAAAAAGATAACTGTCAAACAACAATAATTAAAAAATAACACAGATGTTGTGTAAACTAGCCAAGGACCTCTATTGGTACGGTTACTGCTTGTGTAAATTAATTTCAATTGCTTCAGTTCATATGCAGTAAATATGGCAAAGCTTTCCATTTTACATATATTGATCTTACGTTTGTAAGATGTTTGCTAAGCAAATCTATGTTAACTCTGAAAATTGTTTTAGTCTCTTAAATTTTCCTATGTACAACTACGACATAATTTTCATCTGTCTATATCAATGCAGCCAGCTGGACTTCATCAGTGTCATGACTTATGACTTTCATGGACATTGGGAAAAAGTTACTGGACACAACAGCCCTCTCTACCGCAGCACACATGATCAAGGAAACTACATTGACTATAACATTGTAAGAAAAAGTGTACATCAGATCCAATGAAATCATGAGAGCAAGCAAAGCATTTATGTCATAAATATGAAATTCTACCAATAATTTACCATAGGACAATTAAATATGCACACACTCTGTGGTAGGACTCAGCTCTAACTTACTGGATTGAACATGGAGCTCCACCTGAGAAGCTCCTTATGGGTTTCCCAACTTTTGGTCGGACCTTCCATCTGACCTCTTCCATGACTTCCATTGGTGCTCCATCTAATGGGCCAGCTTCTGCTGGACCCTACACCCGTGATGCAGGTTTTTGGTCATACTATGAGGTAATCATGGCATAACCGTCAATTAAATAAAATAGCTTTGCAATGAACAATAATTAACAAATGATTTAGTTTTAGCCTGAGTATGATACTTTTATATAATTATAAATTATTTTCAGTAGGTGGAACAGTGGCCTCACAACTCTAGGGTTAAAGGTTAGAATCCCAGTTCTTCTACCTTCCATCTGTTTTCCCTGTACAGGCCTGAAATACACTCCAGATTTTCTATGACCCTGATCAGAAGTTGATAAGAAGTTGGAAGATGGATGCATTGCACTTTTATTTATATTTTTGCCTTCTTTTTAGGTGTGCTCGTTCCTGAAAGCTGCCGAAGTTCATTGGATTGAAGACCAGAAAGTACCCTATGCTGTCCAAAGTGACTCCTGGGTGGGGTATGATAACCAGGAAAGCTTTTCAAATAAGGTTTGAATTAAGATAACTTTGTTCTAATGATATAATATGAAGCTGCATTTTGGCCAGTGCTGACTGATCTACTTTTCCTCATAGGTCCTGTGGTTAAGGGAGCACAACCTTGGCGGGGCTTTTGTCTGGAGTCTGGACATGGATGACTTTCGTGGAGAATTTTGTGGTGAAATGCAGTATCCTCTCGTGAACCACCTTCGCAACTCTCTAGGTAAACAGCAAAAAGTGATTTTTTTTCTTAATGCTTGACTCCCGAGTAACTTAGGGTTTCTTACCCTTTTATAAATTTTATTTATAAATCAGTTACAAAGGTTAAAAGGCTTTTTTCTTGGATGTTAACCTGTGACATTTATGGACCAGTTTCTTAATTATGAATACCCCAAAGTCTGCATGTTTCCCTTGTGTTGTATTTTGTGTTCTCTCGATATTTCCTGTACATTCCAAAGATGTATCTTTGACAGTCTGTGACTGTTCTGTGGTGGAATGAGGTATGGTCCTAGTTGCATCACCACCTTGTGGTTTATTTCGTCTTAGCTTGAAAATAGATGGAGAAATGGACTTATAGTCATGTAAACATGTGTCCTTTTTTCGCAGGATTTGCACCAAAGCCAACTACACCTCCTCGTCCCACAACCACCAGAGATCCACTTTCTTCATTCTGTACTGGAAAGCCCGATGGGTTGTATCCTAATCCTGCTGATCAGACAACATTTTTCCAGTGCTTCGTTGGGAACACCTACCTTCACAGATGTCAGCCTGGCCTAGTCTATGTGGATGCCTGCAAGTGCTGTAGTTTTGTCTGAGCAAGAGATTACTTCCGTTTCAATATGTATCAGTTATAGTCAGTAAATAACCAAAATATATTTTTAGATTTGCTGATTTAAAACACTAGAACATCTTTTTAAAGAACCGTCACAGTACTGACTAATTTCATTATTTTCTGCTATGTAACAAGTAGTAGGTGCCATTTGTGGTTCTAATTCTATAAGTAAAGTAATAAAAAACATTAAAATAACATGAAAATGTGGTTGTGTTTTTATTTAAATATGATTTTACAAATCAAACATATAAATACATTATGCAATGATTAATGGACAACAATCTCTGCAAAAAACACAGTATAGACAAAACTATTGGGACACACCTATCAATCATTGAATTCTGGTGTTTCAATCAGACTCATTGTTACATCTGTATAAAATCAAGCACCTATCCATGCAGTCAGACTTACAAATACTTGTGAAAGAGTAATTCTGAAGAGCTCAGTGAATTCAAGCGTGGTATTCTCATAGGATGCCACCTATATGTCCAATTGTGAAACTTCTTCCCTGCTAGATATTTCACGGTCAACTGGTGTTAGTCAAGTGGCATTGTTGCAAAATGGAAGTTTTAAGAACAACACAAACTCAGCCATGAGATATGTAAAAGTCACCAACACCCTCTTGACTGAATCACTGCAGAGTTCAAAACATCCTCTGGCATTAACTCCAGCACAAAAACTGTGCTTGTTGCCCCCCCTCCCCCAAGAGTCTCATCTCGACCCCCCAGCCAATACGTACCACAGATTGGCTGATGATTTGTAACCCAAAAAGTACAGAGTAGAGAGAGGTTTTCTCTGCCAATCATTCTAGACATTTGATTGGCTAATCTGGTTAAAAGTCTTTGGGATTTTTCTACATTTGAAAGTTGCGACAACTGATGGTGTCACGGACCAACCCCTAGTGATATCAGAAGGACCGCACCCCTGGGGAGACCCCGACGAGGATTACCTTCCTGAGAAATGGAAACTGCCCGGTTTATGTGTTTCACAACCGGCTTGTCTGGTTTTCCCAGTTCTTGAGCAGCTGATTTCTAGCGGTTTAATCAGTGGAGCCTGTTTTAGTGTACCTGATCTGAAACTCTGACGCGAGATCTTCATGGTCAGTCCTGAATTCAAGCATTTATTCTTGTCTGTCTGCCTGGTTACCTGCACCCTGTTTTTGCCTCCAGACCCTGAGACTTGGCTGCCACCTCTGATCTCCGCTGCTCGTTGCTCAAATCCTGCCTGTCCACCGCATACCTCCCTAAGCCCTCTGATCTCCAACGCACATCGCCCGACCCCCACCTCTGACCCCATCCCTGATAAAGCTGCTCCTCCTGATTCCATGCAAGTGTCCTTTCTTCTCTGCATCCTTAACAGATAAGTATGGACCCAGCAGATCAGATAAGCATCCAGCAGCTGGCTGACACCCTGGCTAGGTAGGGGTCTTTGATCGGGCAGCACACTTCTGCGATGCTGGTGATTCGAGAATCCCTTGAGTTGTTTAATACGGGACTGACTGAGTTCTCCACAACACTTTCCCATAGCGCCGAGTCCCTATTCGTTTCTCCCCCAGCAAGCGAACCACAGCTTTCTCCACTGGGGCAATACAACGGGGATCTGGGATCCTGCAGATCATTTCTTTACCAGTGCTCCATGTTTTTCAAGCTGCAGCCTTCTGCCTTGCCTACCGAACAATCCCATGTAGCCTATGCCATTACCCTTTGCATGGGTCCTGCTCAGGAGTGGTCGACTGCAGCCTGGGATTCTGGTGCTGCCTTTTGCTCTGCATTTTCAAGTTTCATGAGCGGCTGAGCCAATGTTTTCCATAATTCAGCTTGTGCACGCCTCAGAGGCATAGCCGGTATTCACCGTAACTCAGCTTGGGCAGTTGTTAGCAAAGTCAGACAGCCAAGAAGCAATCAAAACACAGTTTGTTCACAATTAATACAAGACGCATCCATTTAACCAAGCATAACCAAACTAATATAATTCTAACATGTGGGCACAAACTTAAATATACCATCAAGTCAGAAACAATACAAAAATTAAACAACTACATACATACCTTAGCTGAGTGGACACAGAGTAACTGTGGAAAATATCTTGTTATAGATGGAAAATCATGCAGCACAATGTGGGAGTTCTGATTGCAGAGTGTCTCTCCTTGCTATTCAGGAACTCTTCCTTAAGTATTCCAAACCAGGTGACGGAATGTCTTTGAAGACTAAATTTTCTGATTATTTTAGGGACTGTTTTGATCTTGTGTGTGTGTCCTAGAGAACTGCTGATCTTATCAATTCTCAGAGCCTCAGCCAATCGAATTGCTTTAGGATAAATGTGGGAATTCCTTTAATCCACCAGGTGATAAGATGTTCTACTTTGGTGGGTTTAGTCTTACTTTCTGTATTTCTCTTATATAAGGGATTCTTCTGAATTCACAAGTCAGAATTCCAACTGAATTGAATTGAAACTTCGAACTAGAACTCAAACTCAAAATTAATAAGTTCAAATGGAATTCAGCATTATGTATCTCAGGTGCCCCAGAATGTTGCTGCATTCTTTGTGGCATGTTGTGTGTTACATAACATTGCCATGCATGATGGATATCTGTTGGACATAAATGAGGACACATTAAATGAGGACACTTTATAAGGTGTGATTCTGAATTGCTGAACTGTACTGATGCCAGCAAAGGAGTATATTGCAGCAGCAGCATGGGCAAGGAGGGATCAGTTGGAAAAAGTGCTGAATTGTCTGTAGCCTGGTAAGGAATCTAGATTGTGAGGTATAGAAAAATAACAGTCCTATTTCCTTTCATTTGAACACCAGTCTGAATATCATTAAGAAGAAAGAATGCACTGGTGAGCTCAGTTATCTCAAAGGGACTGGTAGGCCAAGGAAGACCTCCACTTGTGATGACAAAAGCATCCTCACCATGGTAAAGGAAAATCCCCAAACAACTGTCCAAAAGATCAAAAACTGTCTCCAGGCAGCGGATGTGCCTTTTTCAGAGACAAATATCTGCAGAAGACTTCGTGAACAAAAACACAGAGGCCACACTGCAAGATGCAAATCACTAGTTATTCACAAAAAACACAACGGCCAGATTACAGTTTGAGAGAAAGTACTTAAAAGAGCCTGCAGGATTCTGGAAAAAAATCCTATGAACAGATGAGACTAAGATTAACCTGTGTCAAAGTTATGGCACAAGGAAAGTGTAGAGACAAAAAGAAAGTGCCCAAGACCCAAAGCATACCCCCCCATCTGTAAAACATGCTGGTGGGGGTATTGTAGCTTGTGCATATATGGCTGCCACAGGTACTGGCCCACTTATCTTCCTTGATGATGTAAACGCTTATGGTAGTCGCACTGAATTCTGATGTATATAGAAACATTTTATCTGCTCAAGTTCAAGTAAATGCATAGGAAATACTACAGTAACAAAGGTTTCACTTTAAACAAATAAATATGACCTTTCTGTGAATGTCTTTTTAAAAGTTGTCTTTTCTGCCACTTCTTCATAACCTATACAACTACAGGCACAATAAAAAGTTGTGACTAAAGGTGAAATACTGGAACCCTAGTGATACCAACCAGAGCTTTTCAGGACAATACTGTTCTTTCTGACCTCATTGCTAACAGAGTTTATGTCAGCTTGTGTAAAATGGATCTTATAACCATAAACAGCTGTTATTATCTTTTTTGCTAACCTTATCTAATCATGTTCATATAAATTTCAATGAGCATTCTTTACACTGCGTTTTCAACTTTTTTTTTTAATCTTGGCCTCTATATATACTGTGGTATCTCTACAGATGAAAGGTCTCTGAAACCTTAAGCCTATAAGGTAAGACAAACTTTCAGATATTCATTAACTGAGTAACATTAACTTTTGTATGTCAAAGTATGGGTTTTAATAAATTAATATTTATCGATTTTTCTATGTGGTTGTGTATCTACATAACTGTTATTTTAATGCAGTAGTAAAAAGAAAGACATCGAAGAGAAAAGAGAAAGATCATCAACAACAAAATGATGAAGATCACCACTTTAACAGGTAATTTGTACTGTACAATGCCAACGTATTCTAGACCTAATACTTTTCCTTGCTGATGCAAAATTTGTGTAAGAGTTGCTCAGCATTAACAAGCTTTTCTCTCCAATATAGGGTTGTGTCTTTTGCTGTCTCAATTGGGTGAGTGACTGAGGATTAAAATGTATTGTATGGACTTCCTAGCATTAATTCACATGTGAATAAAATACACATATATTTAAAAAGCTTAGTATCTCTTATTTCATTTTTATTCTTATTCAAATTATTATGTTTTCAGGGTATGCCAGAGATATGGTGTGTTACTTCACAAATTGGTCCCAGTACAGACCTGGAACTGGGAAGTACCTTCCTGCCAATGTAGACCCTTTCCTGTGTACTCATCTGATATATGCATTCTCTATGATTAACCATGCAAATGAGCTTGTCACATATGAATGGAATGATGAGAGTCTCTACAAGTCCTTCAACGAGCTAAAGGACAGGTATGCATACTAACTTGCATGTTGTATGTATGTGCATATATTTGTCTTTATATAATAAATCTTTATAAAAGTATGACACGATTACTCTAAGTCAAAAGATAACTGTAAGACTTCAAAGAGTATTGGATTCTCCACTACAGAAATCCCCATCTGAGAACTCTTTTAGCTGTTGGTGGCTGGAACTTTGGCTCCTACCAGTAAGTCACACTTTATTCTACAAGTTGTGATAGTGCTTGCAAAAATATTTATGCACTAAATTTCATACTGGAAAGCTAATAATAATATATGTGGCGAACCTTAGATCAGGAGTGCATTGACTTAACTTTTTATTTTTGTTGAGGACTAAGTATTACAGCTCCTTCCAGGTTCTCCATCATGGTATCCACACCGGCCAACCGTCAGAAGTTTATACAGTCATCTATTAGTTTTCTACGCACTTATGGCTTTGATGGCTTGGACATTGATTGGGAGTACCCTGGTTCTCGAGGGAGCCCCACAGAGGACAAACAGAGATTCACACTGCTATGCAAGGTCAGATATCATCTGTGGTTCATTATTAAATATGATTATGCTATGAAAATTAGAAAATACTGATTGATAATCTTTTGGTATGTAGGAGCTTCTTGAGGCTTATGAGGTTGAGAGCAAAGAAACAGGACGTCGTAGATTATTGGTCACAGCTGCAGTGGCTGCTGGAAAAGACACAATCGATGCTGGCTATGAAATTGCTGAGATCGCTAAGTAAGTCTGGGTTTAAATAATTTTGTCTTTAGATCTTCAGATAAACAGTGATACATTGCTTAACAATGGGAATACTTCTTAGGAATGTGTTCGTAAAATGTACTTAAGCAAACCTAGATGGCATAACTCACTACATACATAGGCTACAGTAAATATTGTTTATAAATTGAAAGAGTACTTTCTAATATAATGATAAAACGTACAGTATAGTAAATACATAAACCAGTTGCATGATTATCAAGTATTATGTCCTGTACATAATTATATGTGCTATACAATGTGTGTATAATACATACATAATTGTATTTACTAAATACTCCTAGCAGCACAGTAGGTTGGTTTACACCAGTATCAGCACAAACACTGATGCACTACAACATTACTAGGCAATAGGAATTTTTCAGCAATGTTACAATCTTATGGGACGACTACTGTCGTAAATGCAGTGCATCGTTGACTGAAACATTGTGGTGCATGGCTCCATCTATATGTACACAAACATACACAAACACATACACACACAAGTCGGTAATTAGATCTTAGTGAGGATTCTCCATTCATTTCTATGGGAAAAACTCCCAACATGATGACCTTAACTCCCACCCAGCCCTAACCTTAACAATAACTCTAACCATAACCGAACAATATACAAAAGTTTTGGCATTTTTAGTTTTTTGACTGCATTCTCAAATCTTTGTGGGGATGTGAGAAATGGTCCCCACAATGTCAAAATAATAGGTTTTTATTATTTTGTATGGGTCATTTGGTTCCAGAATGAAATGTAAACTTAATCCACACACACACACACACACACACACACAGTATATGGACAAAGGTATTGAGACAGACCAATGAATTCAGGTGTTTCATTCAGACAAATTGCCACAGGTGTATAAAATCAAGCACCATTGCCTTGTAGTCAGGTTTACAAACATTTGTGAAAGGATGGGTTGTTCTGCAGACCTGAGTGAATTCAGGCATTGTACTGTCAGGATGCCACCACTGCAGTAAGTCAGTTTATGAAATTTATTCCTTGTTAGATATTCCACAGTCAACTATAAGTGGTGTGATTGCAAAGTGGAAGTGTTTAGGAACAACAGAAACTGACGTAGCAGGCCACATAAAGCTGTGTTGACTCAATTCAAGTTCCAAATTTCCTCTGGCATTAATCCAAGCACAAATACTTTGTGCTGGAAAATTCCTGTAAGGGGCTTCTCTGGGCGAGCAGCTGCTTGCAAGCCTCACATCACCAAATGCAATGCCAAGAGTCAGATGGAGTGATGCAAATCTCGCTACTACTGGAGCAGTGGAAACATGTTCTGTGGAGAGACGAATCACGTTTCTCTGTCTGGAAATCTGATGGACAAGTCTGAGTCTGAGATGTCAGGAGAATCTTACCTTCCTAACTGCATTGTGTCAGCTGTAAAGTTTGGTAGAGGAAGGATAATGGTATGGGGTTGTTTTTCAGGGGTTACGCTAGGCCCCTTAGTTCCAGTGGAAGGAACTCTTAATGTTTCAGCACACTAAGACATGTTGGACAGTTCAAACATTATGGGAACAGTTAGGGGAAGGGTTTTTTTCTCTTCTAGCCTGACTATGCCTCAGTTCACAAAGCAAGGTCCATAAAAGAGCTCTGACTTCAACCCCATACCAACCTTTTTACGATGAATTAGAATGGAGACTTGGAGCCAGGCCTTCATGTACAATATCAGTACCTCATCTGGATGAATGGGCAAAAAATCCTACAGACACATAAATTTTGTGGAAAGCTTTCCCAGGAGCATGGCAGCTGTTATAGCTGTACAGAGGGGACCAACTCCCTATTGATGCCTATGTATTTACAGTGGGATATCCTAAAAGTTCTTGTAGGTGTTGTTGTAGGTGTAATGGCCAATACTTCTGTCCATATACTATGAAAGACACAAGTGTATTACTGTTTGTTCCTTTTTGTCTCAATTCTTTGCTTGTGTATCTCAAGGTACTTGGACTTCATCAATGTGATGACATATGACTTCCACGGGACTTGGGAAAGTTTCACAGGACACAACAGCCCCTTATACCGTGGCAAGCATGACACAGGAGATTTAGTTTTTTTTAACACAGTAAGAAAAAAAACACTCAATATTTGCAGAATTTTGTAATTTAAGTGGTACCTCAGTTCTCAAACTCATTAGAACTCGAATTTCTTTAAAGTCAAACCAACCAGGTCGAAAAAAAATTACCTAGGACTCGATCTGAATCTCAGAAGTCAAACCGTGAACACCAACCTAAGATAACTTGTACGTTCAGGGGAATGAGTCATGTGGCACGTCTCTCAGTGGAAACAAAGGGCAACGCTTCAGTCTGAGCCTCGCATTCGCTGTGATAGCATAGTGCATGTTTACACTAGTTGAATACATATATTTAGACAGTAGAAATACATTTAGACAATGATGGACAATAGCAGTAATTATTATTATATAATAAAATACATTTAAAAATAAAGATTTCGTATTATTTTAATATTACTAATAAACCATTAATACATTTAATTATAATAATATTGTTGTGCCGACTGGAGACGGAATGGAGACAAAGGCGTAGACGTCAGGGTATCAGGGAATACAGGGTTTAATTACAGGAAAGGCAGGCAAAACGCAGACGGACAATGCAATGACTGGACTGGGGAAACAAACTGAAATGTGGACTAAATACAGAGGACTAATGACAAAACCAGAAACAGCTGTTGAGATGGGGATTCCACACATGGTTAACGAGGGGGTGTGGCACACGGAAGGAGCGAACAATCGGGGCAGGATACATTTTTGGATACGTTTATTTGCTTACTTTACAAATTACTGTTTTGATAAATGTGCTTAGATGTGTTTAGTACAGTGTATGCTCTTCTTGTTTTATCCAGTTTATTTTGTGTCTAAATGCCAAAAAAACATATTTAGGTGATCTTTTTGGGGGGGATGGGAACCAATTAATTGGTTTTCTATTTTTTCTTATGGCAAAAATTCGATCAGAACTCAAACTGTTTAGGATTCGATCCAGAATTCTATTACGTTCGATTTCTGAGGTACCACTGTATTTTATTAATCCCTATTACCATGGTGACATTTTTGAAGAGTACAGTTCTTCCTTTTTTCTCAATCATAGGATTTTGCCATGAATTACTGGAAGGACAATGGTACCCCTGTAGAGAAACTCAGGATGGGTTTTGCCACATATGGACGCACATTCCGCTTGACATCACCATCTAATGGTGTTGGTTCTCCAGCTAATGGGCCTGCTTCAGCTGGAACCTATACTCGTGAAGCTGGCTTCTGGTCCTACTATGAAGTAAGCAAGAAACTGGCATTATAACTGAGACTTATACAATATCATCAGTCTTCTAATTTTTGTTTTCATTTGCTTTGAAGGTGTATTTTTATGTCTAATATAAAAACTATATAACTTTTCTATAGATATGTACTTTCTTACAAGGAACCACCATTGAATGGATTGCAGATCAGAAGGTACCATATGCCAGCAAAGGAAATGAGTGGGTGGGATTTGACACACAGGAGAGCTTTGCTATCAAGGTAACTGATTAATGGATGAAAAATACATTAATGAGTTAAATCACTGCATTTTCTCTTCAAGTATAAAGAATAAGTGCTATGGGTTTTCTCCAATCATGGCTCAATTCTTAGGTACACTACCTGAAGGAAAACAATTTTGGAGGGGCATTTGTCTGGGCCCTGGACCTGGATGACTTTTCTGGACAGTTTTGTGGTCAGGGGAACTATCCACTTATGAGCCACTTACACAGACTTCTTGACATTGGTAAATCTCTAATCTAAAAACAAAACTAAAGATGAGAAACAGCAATATCATAGGTGCTTTTTACTCTTTAAAATGAATTTAACCCTTTCATGCATGGTTTCTGCACTTTTAGATTTAGATTAGGTAAACATAAGATGGTAAGCACTAGATCCATGGAAAAGCACAGTCAAGAATTATTTCTGAAAGAAGCAGCATATTGCTTATGAAATATGATGGTATTTACAAAATCTTTTTATGCATGAAAGGGTTAAATAAAAGGCAAATATCAAAACAACAAATGAAAAAATGCGTTTCTTGACCTTGCTTTTTTTGCAAATGCAGAACTACCTCCCTTGCCACCAACCACTACCCTAAAACCTGGAATGACAACAATCAGAACCACTACTAGCACAACCACCACCACAACAACAACGCACGAGCCAGGAACTGGCTTTTGTGCTGGCAAACCTGATGGTTTATATCCAAATGAAGAAGAGGCCAACAGCTTCTATGATTGTGCAGGAGGCAGAACGTATTACAGAAATTGTGGTCCTGGCACAGTTTTCAACGACAGCTGCAAGTGCTGCACATGGCCATACATGACAAGTCATCCTGATACCTTGTAAAATGTAATGAAGTTCACCCAGTATACGTCAGTGACAAACATGTATACAGTTAAAACATTTTAAGGGGATTGGAGAATCATTTTGAGTTTGACTGCTCTAGACGATCTTTTTAAAATCTCACTATGGTATTTTCTGCTTTTTATATATTCTGACATCAAATATTTTCTTAAATAAGTATGTTTCCTTTCAATATTATGCCAAATTATCTAAACCCAAAATTTGAAATGTTTTGTATTTTTTCAGTATATATAGTAAATTTACCACTCAACAGTCAACATTTATTTCATTGCTATTTTTAATTGTTATTCATTATTACAAAGAACTTTATAGCATTTTCAGTTATAGTTATCTTGTATGAATCATTAGAAAATGTGTAAATAAGTAAAAATAAATAATAAAAATAAAATGCATCAAATAAATAATAAATGCAATAAAATATAATAGTGTTTAAAATGGTGTTTACAAACCTTTTCAATTTACAGCCTTTCCTAAGCAATTTCTGCCTTGTTTAGGGAAATCTTATAGTCATATTCTGTGCTTGAACAGTGCACATCTATACACCAGTCTGATGCAAATTTTTGTTATGCATTCCAAACTTCCCTGTGACCAAAAGTATGTGCACATACCAATTAATCAGAGAAATTGGAAATGACTATTTAAGCCAGACTCTTTGCTGACAACAGGGGGGTATTCCATGAAGCAGGCTTAAGGGAAAATCTGACTTATTTCGACAAGTCAGTCTTACTTAAGTGAGAGTTCCGTTCCATCAACGTGTCTCAAATGAATCCCTGCTGAATTACCATGGTAATTTATACCTGGGAACAAGCCTGGTCCGGACCAGGCTAACTCTCGCTTAGTTTAACATTGTCTCAAAGACCGTCCGATGTGTGGGAGCAGATTCCCAAAAGATTGTTCCATCGGACGAAATTCCGCAATCTTACTATTCATGTCATGTAATCTGTTGAATTATATGTCCTCATCTGACATTATAGTTTACGTTATCTGATTGAAATTTTTTTTTTGTTAATTTGTAAGGTGTACCAAAATGACATGATTTTGTTTGAGTTAGCGGGAGAATGAGTCTTATATATACGTATATAAAAAATGGAACCCTGTATACAGGTGCGGTCATATTAGAATATCTTCAAAACGTTGATTTATTTCACTAATTCCATCCAAGAAATGAAACTTGTATAATTTGTACATTCATTCCACACAGACTCATACATTTCAAGTGTTTATTTCTTTAATTTTGATGATTATAACTGACAAACTGTTCAGAAGACTAAAGAGATGGTTGTTAGCTTCAGGAAGAGCCCGGCGGCCCACTCCCCACTGCACATCAACGCATCTGCTGTTGAGAAGGTCAGCAGTGTCAAGTTTCTGGGGGTGCACATGGCAGACGATCTCTCCTGGAACCTGAACACCACCACCATCACCAAGAAAGCAGAACAATGTCTTCACTTTCTTCGGAAACTGAAGAAGGCCAGTCTCCCACCTCCAATCCTCACCTCATTCCATCAGGGGACCATCGAGAGTGTTCTTTGCTGCTACATCACCATCTGGTACGGAAACTGCACCACCGCTGAAAAGAAGTCGTTGCAGCGGATAGTGAAGACAGCAGAGAGAATCATTGGGGTCCTTCTCCCAGCCATCTCCCAACTCTACGACAAGCACCTGATCCGCTGTGCGAGCAGCATAGTGAAGAACACTTTCCACCCCTCACATGCACTGTTCTCCCTCCTCCCATCTGGCAGAGGGTTCCGCAGCATCAGAACTGTGACTGCCAGACACTGCAAGAGCCTCTTTCCACAAGCAGTAAGGGCTCTCAACTCACTGACCACATAGAACTGAACAAACATACATAACACACACCCAACACAAACACACAATGGACTCCTAAATTCAAAAACTCACCTAAACAAACTGGACCCTCATACAATATGCCACATGCACACCAAGGACAAAAACACACAAATTGGACTGTGGCACAACACACACGTTGCACACTCTGTATTGTATATTGTATTTTGTCAAAGAAATTTCCTACCTCATGCTGATTTGCACTAGTCACAATTTGCACATGTCTCTGTATTGTCTCATCCAATATTCCTGCAATAACTTGAACCCGCACACTGTACTTTTGTTCACTTTGTACTATTGCACTTGTCCTGTCCCGTTTAGTGTATAGATAGTTTACTTAAAAATAGAGGCACTTAATTTAGTCTAGTTTAGTTAGATATTTAGATAGTTAGATAACTAAACAGGGTACCAATACAAACACACAAAGCATGAAACCCGAAACATTAATGACAGACATAACATAGAGAGCGGCCATTCTCAGTCCATCACCGTGGCATGCTGGAACACATGCAAATAGGCTAGGCACGCAGGGCTCGCCGACGCCACAATATTATATATATAGTTTAATATTTCGATTATTGACATTCATGCAATATTCATATCCAGGAAAATTTAATTGTTTTAATAAAGAAGTGCATAAAAATAGCAGATCTCTAATTTCAAGTTCAAATGAGCACATATTCACCATGAGACTCTTTGGGGAGACAACACCACTGAGCAGCATTCTCCAAATGTGTTTCACTATATAATCAAAGGTTGTCTGGACTCATGAAGGAGGTGTGCTTTGTCTCCCAGTACCTATCATTTCACAATGTGGGCCTGGATAAATGGTGGGCTATAAATGATACTGGAGTTCACTATGACAAAGCATGCACTTCAGCTATATGGGTTTCGCAGCACTGAACGTGAATACTAAAGGAAGTACATACCAATTAGTGCATCCAGCTTTATTTTATCCAGGGGCTCTCAACGTTCTGCTGTTGGGTCAATCTTATTCTTGCCTCCAGTGAGATTACACTGTAACTATACATCTACAATGAAGAGGCTTAACAGCAACACCCAAGTCATCCCACTGGCAGTCCTCTGGGCCTTAGCACTCTCCTAGCAATGGGGTGAAACACAACTGCCGTCATTGCTTCCAAGTTTTACCTTCAAATACACAACAGACAAAATATTGGAAATATTTGAATGGAATCACAATTGGACAGTTTCCTGAAACTACACTGGCACAAATATCCTGAATAATATCCTGCCCTATGTTTGCTCAATTTTCACCATTTTGTTATTCTTTACCCACCTGTTTAGGTGCCATTGGTTTTGTAACTCTATCACTCTCTTCAGCCCTTTGAATGCTCAGCACTTTTTTCATATCAGTCAGCAATCCGGGTATTTCTGTGTTTAAAAAATAGGCAGCGGTTGTAAGCTACTGATAAAATGTAGAATTTCACTAATTATTTTGTAGGTGTTGATGTCAAAATTCACAAAGTAGTTTTTTTTCTTGTAAACCATGGTAATGTTGGCTGATGCCCTTCTCAAGTTTGGGCAGAAGTTAAGTCAATAACCTAATAACTTGGCACGATGTTAGTTTGAGGTATAGCTTCTATGTTCCTATGTTCCTATATTTCCACTTTTTGAAATTATTTCCATGCCATCTATGCCCTGGCCGTGTGCTTGGCCCCATCATTGCTGCTTCCAGCTATATTTAGTGGTCCCAAACACAAAGGATTTTTCTCTTTTATTATTAGGTATCAAAAGCACGTTTTTGTTAGAATTTATTATTATTACTATTCTTCCCTAAAATAAAATAGGCAGCCTAAACCGTAAGACCTAGACCAACCAAACATTGTGAGACAATGTCAATTCCCACCCACTACTCAGACCATCCGACACATATCAGACAAAGGAGGAGTCAGACCAATCAGACCCCTGAGCTGATTAATACATATTTAAGCAGTGTTGGGCATTTCAGGTCCAGAAGCTACAAATCCAGACCATGGTTTTGATTCTACCAACCAGCTGAGTAT
>JAODUD010000127.1:28371745-28397525 GCA_026784285.1 Stomatorhinus walkeri
TAATTACTGCATGTTCTCTCTCCCTGGTTTTTATCACCTATGTGCGTAGCGGCCTTCCCTAGAAAAAGCAAAACGGCATCTTACTTATCACTGCCCCCTTGTCTCCAACTAACCACGGCCCTGTGGCGAGGTCACTTGCCCCTGCCAGCACGCTGGTGAGAGCCTACTTTAAAACTGCATTATTGTAGAATAAACCCCTCAGTCCCTATTCTAAAAATAGCATTATTTAGAATAAACCCCAGAGTAGACTAGTCTTAAATTGAAAATCTCTCTCCAGTCAACTGACCCTAGTTGGTAACCCTGTCAAAGCGTCCTCCCTAACATGGATTATTTGGTCATCCTCCCTTACCAAAAAAATTATACTTAAAGTTAATTTTATTTAGTATACTTCTTGGGACTAAATTGGCCCACTTTTAGTTTTTTAAAGTACTGTATATATTTTAAGTGTATTCATTTAAAACTATAAAAGAAAGAACAGTGATGTTGCGGCACAAACGATCACAAACGCAGCACTAACAAACTGCTCGTTTGTGCCGCACAAATCAGTGTTCCATCTCTTTTACTTTATGAGATATTAAAAGATTTTTATTAAGGTCAAAAGTTCAGCCAGCCCCCCTACAAAGGCGTTCAGACCTGAAACCGGGCTCGTTCGTTAATGCTGCGTTTGTGCCGCAAAATCACTGTCTTTTATAGTTTTAAATAAATACACTTCAAATATATACTTAAATAAACTAAAAGTGGGCCAATTTAGTCCCAATAAGTGTACTTAATAAAATGAATTTTAAAGTATACTAACAAAAACGTTAGTAATAGGTGATGTCGTATTCTTAATTTGGACACTGAATGAATCATTTAGCTATTTTGACATAAAGAATCGAATAATTATAAAGAGTTATGATTTCTACCACTATTCGCAACGTGTTACGAGGGTAGGCTGTAATTGATAGATATACGAATTAAAGAGCACCGATCGCTCAGAGGAGGACCAACATTGTAAATTAAGAAAAAAAAATCTTGGGAAAAACTCGTTATACGTATTATTTACCCAGTTGTATGAAAATAGTATCGCTAATATTCCACATAATTATATGGACTAGAAATTCATCAAACAAACGGATGACGTCCATTTAACAACACGTGATACTGTTGAAACGTCGCTTGCTGCCATTCTAGTTACTTTAATTTCTATGAGTGTTCCCTCTCTGAACGGACGCCATCTTTGTTTTAAATTGCTAGCAAACGAACAAGACGAAGAGAAAGAGTTCGAGGTGATCGACCAGGTCTCTTGTGGGTGCCGTATTATTTATGAGTAATCTAATGTTAACTGATTAATTGCTTAATGTCCATGAACTTTATGTGTATGTGTAAGTATGTTCGATGTAATCAGAAGTTAATCATAATACCGTCGCTAGCCAGATAGATAGTTCTCTTCTAGGCCGGGTAGGCCCATATTTATAGGTAGGTAAATGAAACGTGGCGGGGATACTTTTTCTTTGATCGTGTTTAATATTAAAGCCATTTTCGTTAATGAACCATATTTAGCGACGTGGTGACTAAGAAGACCGCTGACGCTTTAATAAATTGTGTGTTACGGTATCTTGAGGGTTACAAACGCATACTCCTGAGAAATTGCTCGTAAACTGTCTTGTTGGTTTTATGCGATTCGTGCTTTTGCTTTACAGTTATATTTCCACCCACATAATTTCCTATATATAAAGCAAGTGTTGTGGTGTTTAGCTAATCGCTTACCCTGACTTTTATAAGCTGTTGCGGTGTATATCTACTGCAGACACATTTAGCTAGGTAACAACATAGCTAACAAGTAAGAAACGTTTGGCCCAGAATCTATTTACAATTTGTGTCATCCGTATTGTTCGGGTTACCCCCTTAGTTAGGAATTTATTAAATTAAAACCTGCAGTGTGTAAAAGAAGATTATAAAAGACCAGCATGATGATTCTGGAGGAACGTGGTGGCCAGTATTTTTTTCCCTCAAAATTGTTAAAAATTCAAAATGTTTACATAAACTATCCCGAATTTAAAACGTGAGTATGACAGGTTGGAGTGTATGAACATGTGACATTAATGTGCCTTACAGAGAATATAACTTAAATCACTCCAGCTTTCAAGTAAATAAGAGCGAAGCTCTTTTATATGTCATAGTATTATTAATGACTTGCCTGTAATCTAAACAAAAGGGCAAATTGCTCTTTATTAAGTATAATCATGATTTGTGTGTTTTTTTAAATTGCTTTAATTGCAAAGTGTATTTTCATAACCAATATCCCAGAAGTGTCTCCCCCCCCCTCCCCCCCACATCATTATAGGTAAAGAAGCAACTTGTGTTTGAAGATCACTGGATTTAACTAGATTATTTTAAAGAAAATAGATAGCATAGAAGATGGAGTCTTTTTTTTCTTCCCTGAGTTTCATGTGAACGCAGGAAATCTGACCCATTATTTCTGTATCCCTGTTACTATTCACTGTAAGAAGAAATGGAAGATTTTTTACCCAGCAGCTCAATTTTTTACCCCTTCCCTTGCAATTTCCCCCTGGCTGCCTTCTGGAGTTAAAACGACATAGAAGAGAAGAGCTTTTCACCTCTTCTGTTGTCACACCAACCACAATAAAAGAGAAAGGGAGAAAAAGGACTTTGGTGCTCCATCCATGTAGTGATTTGCAGGACGACCATAACAAAGGCGGTCTTGCTGTCTTCCAGAGAGGCCATTGGACACAAATTCCTTTGGTTCTTTTCAGTGTAACTCATCAACTGAGTGTTTCTTCAGGACCCCCACGGTGACACCACTGAGAAGTACATACAGAATTAAGGAATCTTCTTTACAACTTCAGGTGAATCTCTGCATTTGGACACAAACTTTATCAAAAAGATTTTTTTTCTGAATAATTGTGCATTGCTTTGAAATGTTTGGGATGTAATACCTAACAAATAGGAAGAATTAGCATCTTAATCATATCACCTATCTCCTTTGCATGAGCAGGGAGACTCCTGCAGTTCTGCTGAATACACACTACCCAAGCAAAGACTTTGTCTTTGGTTCTGGAACTTAGTCAAGTCTGGGGCAGAAGCCGTGGCCTACACTAGTGTGAGCATGACAAACCACGGAGATGACTGCTACTTCTATTTCTACTCAACTTGTACCAAGGTAACATTTTGAACACTCCACAACCACGTTTTTTGAATCATTCTAAAATACATTTTACCACATGCTTTAAAATATATATATAAAATATTCTGAATTGATATTGGCACTGGCTTTATGGAATGTATTTATTTAAATAAGCCGGCACATTAGCAGATTATTATTTTGCAGGGAGATAGTTGCCCTTTTCGTCACTGTGAGGCTGCTATGGGCAGTGAGACTGTCTGTAATCTTTGGCAAGAGAACCGCTGTTTTCGCAAGATTTGTAAGTTTCGTCACATGGAGATCAAGGTAATGCCTGATCTAGATTTTGCCTTTTTATCAGTTGAAAGCAATTTATATTACAAATTTTGACCAAATTTGGTGTGGTGTATTTCCCCCCCCCCCCCATTAAAAAAAGGGATTCCTTCCTCTTTAATAAAAACTACACCAACTAATTACTGTGTATAATAGATGTTTATTTTAATAAAAAGCACAACTACTTGTGTATAATAGATGTTTATATTCAAAAAACGTCGAGGATGTTGGTGGAATATGTCTAATTACACTGTTGCAGTTTTATTTTCGCCTTTCCATTTCAGAAAAAACGCAGTGAGATTCCTTGCTATTGGGAGAATCAGCCAGCCGGCTGCCAAAAGCCCCACTGCGCCTTTCACCATGAGAAGCCTCGTTTTATTGATGGGGTTTATGTTCCACCTAGTAAAGGTGAGGTCTCTTAAGTGAAGTTCTGCTGGCATTATATTTTTAACAGAATTTAGTGACCAGTGACACATCTCTTTGTGTCACAGTCCCAATCTTAAGAAAGGAGGGGGGAGAAGAGGCACTCTTGATTGACCCACTGCCTCCAGCTCCTGCTCCTATAGCCAACCCTGCTAACCCTCAGCTTCGTGGAGTGATCAAGACTGAAACCTTGGAAAATGTACCAAGTCCAACTCACCCTCCAGTGGTCATTAACACTGTGGATGATGAGGACGAGGACGAGGATGGTATTGCTTAATTCTCTACAGTACACTAATTTTGTGATGAATTTTTGTTGTATTTTCATGTGTATATCTATTTTTCACTCATTTTTATGATGTCGTCTATAGATCAGTTTTCAGAGGAAGGTGATGATCATAAGGCAGGATCAGATGCATTGAGAATTGTCTCATCCAGGAAGTTAAGTAATAGTCAAGGTATAAGCCCCGTCTGTGCAATATAGTTTTTAATAATTTCTGTGAAATGTCTGGAATTAAAATCCTTTTTTTCCCTTTTAACCAGATGATTCCTTGAATTTTGGCATTAAAACACTCGAGGAAATCAGACTGAGGAAAGCACTGAAGGCAAATTTGAAGAAATCTGGTATGAATACAGAAACTTTCTTTTACTGTTAATGAGTATTACTCCATTGTTTAATGCTAAGCTTTAAAGAAACGAGCAAGGTATTGGATGAATAGGTGAATTGCATGTATGCTATAACTTTTGTCTTCATATAGGTCAGCTTTCTGTCCAGGCCTACAGCAACAATGGAACAAATGTAGAGAAGGAGAACCTCAGAGCTTCCCTGACATCAGCAATACTCACAGCCAAAGAGGGTATATATTAAAATCATACATCTATGTGACCTACCTTTGTAGCATTTATATAGCAAGTAACATTTTCTTAGTCTTGGCTTCACTACTGTTACAGTCTTATGGGCACAGATTGTTACCTGGGTAGCCTGGGTTTATTGAGCTTCTCTTGTGTGATAAGAAAGTGCTTGGCTGCTCAGTGGATAGAATGGCCAAACCCTTGTGAATTCTCCCAGTGCTTGAAGTACCACCTTTTCATTCATTTTTGAATTATTTTAGCCTAGAGAAGTTGTAGATATTTGGTTGGCTGGCTTATGTTCATTAAACTATTTATCGTGGTTTTGCTTAGATTGCCAACTTCTGACTGAAAACCCACCAAAACGTCAGATTGGTGACAGACTTGGAAAGAGGAAGGTCTCCCCCGGGGATCAGCTTGTCAGTGCTAGCAGAGGTTTGTAGGATTAATATTATAGTGTGTGATATGTGTTCAGGTACCAAATTTCTAATGTGATACAGATTAATGAAAAAGGCAAGTTAGGGCGTACTCACACTAGGCATGGTTGCCGTGAACCAGGTCCGAGTACGATTGTCCCCACTCCCGCTCTGGCCTGCACTCACATAGTTTCAGCATTCGTGCCGGAGCACGCTTGCGTCATTATGACGCGACGGTTTCAGGATAAACAGGAAGAGCGGTGCTCTCGCTGAACACAATGGACTCCATCGGTCTGGTTACTTTGTTGATGGTAATTTTGAGTGGTTTGGTCCGCGGTGGTCCACAGCCTGTGGCTAAACAGGTCTATCGCTTTCGTGGCACGAAAATTTTCACGCAGTCGTGCTGCTCGTATGAGGAGGTTTGCAATGTACCAACTGAAGTGCATTATGAAATTTTATTTTTATTTATTTTTACAATATGTTTATAATGTTTTTGTAATGATGACAGTAGCATTCTATAGCTAATAATCATGTAACTTACTATCACTTGTCACGTTTTTGCGATGCTCCACCACGCGTCCTGTTTCTTGCTCCAGCACAGTTAGCGCTCACACTACATGCAAACCGTGCCCGAGTCCAACTGAACCGTGCTCTGGCACACGTCTTCCAAGCGGGCCAGGGATGGCTAAACGAACTGCGCCCGGGCACAGTTCAGAGCACTCGCACTAGTCAAATGAACCGCGCTTTGGTGGTGAAACGCACTCGGGCACAGTTCAAACTGCCTAGTGTGAGTACACCCTTAGACCCTAGAAGTTTAAAAGTTTCCCAGCCACAGAAGTGTAACTGTCATTATTACCATAATACCATAATATCTATTTTGGAGGTGGTTTTCACCATGTCCAGGCAAAAAGTAGTAGTTGATCAAAAGGCAATGTTTTATTATTAGAGGTCATAGTTTTAGAACAACTTCGGACGATGTTTATGCAAAACATTGAATAGGCAAGTATTTTGCTTTTTTGAAGTGGGAGTAGAGGTTTGGTGGGATTCATGATTTGAATCACTTTGGTTTTCAGGTCCTCCTGAAGTGTTTTTCAGTGTTTTCTTAAATAATAAAAATATCCGATTATTAGGGCTGCTACTAACAACTATTTTTCTATCAGTTAATCTGTTGACTTTTTCACTGATTGGTTGACTATTCTGAATGATTGATTTTCCTCCAGGAAATCAAATTGACAGTTTCTTTTAAGTATTTCATTTTGCCAACTGCAAACTGTCACTGGAGGGGTTTAAATAATAGACTTTGGCTATTTGGCACTATAAAGGCACTAGTATGTGTGAGCATATTTCTCCAATTTTAGCCTCGCTTCACTTTGTATTTAAGTGCCTTAGTGGCTGTGCCCCTCCTGATTTAGCAGAACTGCTTCACCCATATGCTCCATCTCAATCACTTAGATTAGCAGACCAGCTGCTTCTATCCGTACCAAAGGCAAATCGTACACAAAGGGGTGATATCGCTTTTGCGGTAGTTGCACCAAAACTCTAGAATAATTTGCCATTGCATGTGAGGCAAGCTCCACCTCTTGTTTTTAAATCTCGCTTAAAAACCCATTTTTACATTCTAGCTTTCGGTCCAGTGTGTTGTGGTGACTTTCCTTTTCTCTTTCGTGTTTGATTATTTTTTTACTTTTATTTGTTTTTGTTTTTTTATTTGTTATATGATGTGTAGCACTTTGGTCAGCCAAGTGGTTGTTTTTTTAAGTGCTTTATAAATAAATTGGTATTGTGGTATAAAGACATGACTTGCACTCAAAATTAGATGAACAGATGAGTAGTACTCCTAAAATGTTGATGGGATGTAAGGTGTATTGTAATGCCCAAAAGGGACAGCTCGGCAGCCACAATAACTTTTGAGAGGAGATCTCGTGCTTAAACAAAGTAAAAATTGGTGGTGGTGTTGCAGTATTTTTAGCGGTTTAAAGTCCGACAGGTTTTTTTTTTTTTTTAAAGTATAATTCTAAATATAGTTTTCATTTTTATTTCAATTTGCAATTTTATTTTGTCTTTCAGTTCAGTATTAGTTTACGATAACACTGGTCCCTACAAGCCCAATGCACACAAACGCACATCTGTACCATCAACATAGAATGAGCTCAGATCGTAGCATAGAATTTCCATTTAATAAGTGTTTGAAAAATGTTTGTGGTAGCAGGCATATATTTTTATGGCATTAATATTTGATATATGTGGCAGCCGCAAGGACAAAATGTATGAAAAGCTCTCCCTACTAATGATAATATAATGAATGTGAACAGACAACACTAGAAGTGGTTTTGACTGTTCTTGTGGTCTATCCAGAATAGCACATTAGTGTGTTCTGATCTGGTGCTCATGCATAGCATTAGTGGCACTGTGGTATGCTATCGAAACATAACTGTACAAACCACCTTTTTTGTGAGAATTTGAATTGCTTCCATAATTATATTTGATATCGAAAGGAAACATCTGTAATAATTAATTGAAGCATTTTAGAAATCCAAAAGGTGATTTTGTTAAAACAAGATGTCAATTTAAAATATTGATGTTAATACATTTTCGTCTTTGTCGTCGATTACGTTGACTGATCGTAGCAGCCCTAATATAAAGTTAGTGGAATGTGCATGTCTTTTTTTAACAATATGCATTCACACGTTCTTTGGTGATTCTTTTCAAGAGTAAATAAACAGTATTGGCAGTATTGCTACTTGGAATACAATTTTTTTTTCCAGAATGTATTTCGCAGAAGTAAGAATCTTCATGATAAAAGTGCTAATCATGCTACTGGTCTGCTGGAAAATTCTTTCTCCGCAGCAGTTATTTATCCATATTCATAGAAATTAAGCTAGGGAACTTGGGTAATTACTTGTGAAATTAGGACTGTCAACTTTAAAAGTAGTCTATTTGCCTGCTGCAGTGTTGACTAGATGTGGCATTATTTTTGCAGATGAACCAGAAGAGACAGACTTCCCCCTTAAACGCCGACTTGGGGAACGCCTTGGTAGGAAGTTAAATTGTTCAGAAATTGTACCCTCAAAGGGTTTCTTTCCCCCTCTAGTCAACATATTTTGAGAATGTTGTCCTAGTGTTTTCTCTCTGTTTCAGCTCAAAAGTCAGTACGAAACCGACTGGGGTTACCAGTAGAATCTACTTGCTCTGAAACTGGTATGTTTTTTGATATACTGTGTTTGTGATCCACATTTTTTCAGTTCTGATCCGAAACACAACTACTGATACGATACAGATTCCGATACAAGAGCTCTTTTTACTTGTACTTTTTATATATATGTATTAATTTTTAAGCCAGTAAATACAGATGGAAAAATGTATGGCAAATATTTTAGCCTACTACAGACATACATAACGTACTGTTCCACCTCATTTGTACATCTTGTTTTAAGCGTTTTCGAGGCATTTTCAGTACAATATGAATATCTTCGAAGTAAGTATACCCAAGTGGCGAATGCTTAAAATTTTAACAATTTTTCTCCCATTGGCGTCAACTCGTTTATACTTTGTTGCCATGGCAGCCCCACTTGTATATCAAGCTGCAGCAAAGCTGCAGCCACTTCCAAATCATCCATTTCTTTTTGTCTCGCACAGTGGGATCATCCATTAAACACTGTTCCCACCTTTCAAACTTTATATACTCCCAGATCGTCATGTCTTATCTTATGCTCCTCATACTCCGAAGGGTATGCGCATGACGTCACAGCAGGCGGAAGTCACTGTACTCACGCCCACTGAGTAGCAAAAAAGACTGAGGGGCAGCATTAGCATTCGATTTGAATGCCGCAAAAAAAACCTGTAAAATGGGAGCGCTGTCATGTGATTGATTGTACAAATAGATTTAAAATGAAATAGGAGCTATATTTTTAGAGAGGACCAAAAACTAAAGTATAGGACTTTGATCAGTCACGCATGGCTGATACCCGATCCGTCGAATAGGTCTGGATCGGCGCCAATACCAATCCGAATATCGGATTAGTGCATCTCTACTATGTTTTATATTGGTTAATGGTTTTGTGTTGATTGTGTTTTGCTTTCATCTGTAGACTCTTGTACTGATGTAAAATTGCATGGAGAGATACGGATAAAGACCCTTGAAGAAATTAAGCAAGAAAAGGCAAGCAGATTGCAGGAACAAGCCAGAACAGGCAGTATTTGCACTACTGCTAAACCTCCTGGCCCCCTGAAAAGACCTGGCAAGGCCTTGGCCATCCCCGACATCAGGAAATACTCAGAGGTTTTCCATGCTAAAAAAAAACTGGAAGCAAAGAAGATAGCCAGTGATTCTGAAGCTTCATTGTCAGAAAAGAAAGATATCCTTATGGATATGGGTCCCCAGGGTGAAGCATCGGCTGAAATGGAGGAAGTCAGGGTAAAGACATTGGACGAGATTCGCAGGGAGAAAGCAGCACGGATGCAGGCCAAAGTTCAAGATGCCCAAACTGAGAAGCAGCCTTCTATTGACAAAGGATTCCCCAAGAGACGAATACTTCGCATCAGCAAATCCATGGCTACAGGTATCCATTGGATTGTTCATACAATCCATATCAGAATGTATAGCAATCATCATAGTACTAGTATTTCTGCTTTTATGTACTATTTAAATAGGATCTTGGCTTCCTTGGTGTTCATCCTGCCAACTGCTTATCCTGGACAGGGTCGTGTGGGGATGGAGCCTATCCCAGGAAACACAGGGCACAAGGCTGGGGTACAGCCTGAATGGGGATGCCAGTTCATTGCAGGGCACGTGTGTGCACAGTTATGTACTATTGGCAGTTAGGGCTGGACAATTTATCAGTTTAAAATCAAAAACATGATTTGAAATGATGCGATTAGCAAATTGCAAAGACTGCGATATACTTTTATAAAGTGTGTTGGAACCATTGTTTAAAACTGTTGAATAGTTTTACAAATTCATGCCGTGCTCCCTGTGTATCAGTCATTCTCACCAATCATAAGTGCCGTGCTTTTCACGTGCCAGTCATGCTTACCAATCAGAAGTGACCCAAGACAAATGACTATATAGGTCCACAAATGGCAAATGTGTGAAACCAAAGGAAAATATTGCATTCACGGTGTGGAAAAAATACTGATTCCGCTATTGGGCTATAAGTGAATTTACTTCCTATTTCATGGTCCGGGATTCTTTCAGAATGGTCCTATCATCAATAGAACCGGCGACGCCCTTTTAACCACCAACAGCGACACTTCAGTGTATTATGCATTTTGTTTTTGTTAATGGGCAATGGTATTAGCATACTGCTAACCCATGGAAACAACAAGACGGCCAGTAATCCTCAGAGCAGCCTGTGACCCCCCCCCCCAAAAACCCACAGATCCCATGATAGTCGTGTTTGTCATGTTTTTGTGCTCATTTAAATATTTCAAATGATTAATCTTGTGAAATTAATCTTAATCACAACAGTAAGAAAATAAAAACGTCGCTTTAACTTAAATACTAAAAACAGATTGCTTTAATCTTTATTACAGTTGTATGGGCACGGTCATTTAAAGATACAAAAAGTGACGTGTATATAATAATTGATCGTTTTATATTTGTCAGAGTAACAAGGCAAAGCAATAAGACGCTTCACTCAAATTGCATTTTACTTGTTTCAAATAAAATGCAACAATATTGTATAATGTTATATAAAGGCTGGCCTTCTGGTTTATTTACTTGTGTAGAGAGCACTCACCATAAAGGGTCAAATGGTCAAAATCCATTATGATTATTTATCCACAAAATAAGCTAAATTGGGCAAACATTGCAAAAACTACCACTGTATAATGTCCCATTCACACCTTGCACTCTAGGGACAAAAAGAGTGGGAGTGTGGGTAATAAGGGTAAAAAATATAGGTCAATATAGACAAAAGGATGTTTTAATTTAGTTCAGAAATATTAATATTAGTTAAGTAATTCAAACTGAGGGAGATAAAATAACATGAAAAACACACTTTTTTTGTTTGAACGCTGTTTACAAATGCAGCACTTAAAACGTGCACGTAAAAATACACATTTACTGCAACCTGGTATTTTTTGGTAAATTACCACAACATTTTTTTGCTGTTTTGCCATGAATTTAAAAATGTTCCCAATGAACCATGTGCCTCAAGAGCTGTTAACTGAGGTTTTATTAAGGTGTATTAATAGATAGATAGGACTTTATTGATCCCACACTGGGGAAATTTACTCGTTGCTACAGCCTGTGAATAAAAAGCAATAGAAAAGAAACAGACCAAAAAATACAGTAACAAATACAATAATAAAATTAGTGCAAATAATTACACATTGTACAGACTCAAAAATACACATACATATATACAGACGTAAGTATAGTTGGTGTAAGTATAGTTGTATTGCACAATATACAGAAGTGACATAATTTATGAGGTATTATAAAGTCTGATGGCAGATGGAATGTAGGACCTGCGGAAGCGTTCCATCTTGAATGTTGGATGTAGTAGTCTTACTGAAGGAGCTTTGTAATGACCTCACTGTGTCATGGAGGGGGTGAGAGGGACTGACCATGATGAATGTAAATTTGGCCAGCATCCTCCTCTCAGCCACCTCCTCAGTGGAGTCCAAAGAGCAGCCCAGAACAGACCCAGCGCTCCTGACTAGCTTCTCCAGTCTCTTCCTGTTCCTTCCTGAGCTCCTGCACCCCCAGTAGACCACCGCAAAGAATATAGCACTTGCTACCGTAGTGTTGTAAAAGGTCCTTAGTAGTGTCCTGTACACACCAAAGGACCTCAGCCTCCTCAGCAGGTGGAGACGACTTTGCCTCTTCTTGTACAGGGCATCTGTGTTGTGTGACCAGTCCAGTTTATCGTTTATGTGAACATATATTTGTACACAGACGCAGCCTCTAGCTGCACTCACAGAATGTTCACTGGTGGTATTAACATGCTAGTGGTACAGCTAATTATAATTATGAACCCATTTACAAGACAAAAAAAGCTTAATATGTAACGTTACCTTATGTCAATAGTAATTTGACAAACACCTTAGTAAAATGGGAATGTTAGCTTCAATAGCTGACTAAGCTACCTTTAGTCATAACTATTAATTATGATAATCGTTACACCGAGCACATATAAAAACAAAGTAACTATTTACTATATTAATGACAGCTAATGCATAAAATGTTTTTTAAAATGTTACTTTAGCAACACACCATTCAGAGGGCCTGGTAAGCAATGGAAATTAATTTGATTCTATGCTTTGAATGTCAGTGATTAGAACCACTCTGGATACACCCTGTTTTTGGTCTGGTTGCTCTGATGGTTGCCATACTCATTGAGTATCTGTTGCTGTGGCAGATTGACTGATCCCGTTGCTGTCTTATGGCACTCCTTTCAATGACCGCATTGAGATACTCGAGCTAAGGTACTCTTTGGGTGTCTTGCCTTAGTGTATGCTTTGACCGCAGCGAGTGATGTCTCATTGTGGGAGGCATTTTACTCGCAACTTTGCTTAGTGGTGATACTCCCCTGATCATGGGTGACTTCAGTGCAACCACTGGTACTGACAGGGCTTGCTGTGAGGGTTATGTCTGTTCCCATGCTTTTGGTGACCCGGGAGAGAGTGGCTCCTTGTTCCTTGACTTTGTGAAAGATCAGTGGCTGCATGTCACTGAATCCTGGTTCCAACACCGAGCCACATATTTGAACTTGGATGCTAGAGACTACTGTAAAACTGCAGGGTCTACAGGTGCCCAGTTTGTGAATTCTGTCCACAGACTTGTTGTTGCTACTCTGAAGAGTCAGATTAGATCCAGTGGGATACCTACCGCCTATTGGGAGAATGAAGCTGGCCTTAGCCAGATTCCAAGATTAAGCTGCTTCTGATGCGTTTGCATGCGGTTTGTGTGAGGAACTTGCAGATTTGGGTATAAGTGGTGATTCTAACATGATATCGGAGACCCTCCATGACAAGACCCTGAAGGTTGTGCTGGTGTTGTCTGCGTTCCCAGAAGGAGATGTTTATCTCACAGGGAACCCTGGATATTATTGAGGAGTTGCAGGGCACAACTTGGTGGCATCTCCAGTGTGTACTGGGAACTGAGGAGGATAACTGAGGGTTCTGAGGGCAGATGATAAGGCATTAGAGGAATCTGTGAGCAGGTGACACACCATCTGTGGTCTAGTAACCCATATCCTGCTTAGAGAAATTGAAGCATTACATACATCTGAATCTGGTCCTCAGAGACTTGCAATAAGGGCAGGTGATGGATTGATCCATACGAATAACTGTGGTTGTGACCCTCTGGGCCAGTTACTTTGAGCAGCTGTTTAAAGCTGATCCTTTACCTTGGATGTTGGACATCTCTGGGTCCACAGTTCTTGAGGCTGATCCCTAGAACAATCTCACTGAGATTGCACATGTGGTGAATCAGCGGGGAGTAGGGAATGCTGCAGGGATCTGTGGTATCTGGGGTGAACTTCTCCAGACAGGTGGTACGGATGTCGTCCTGGCATTGCAGGCAATCTTTGTATCTGTTTGGGAGACAGACATCATCCCAAATGACTGGAAAATGGGACTTTTTGTCAATATCTGGAAAGGCAAGGGGGATTGCCTGTATTGCAGCAACTACAGGAGAATAACACTGCTCTCAGTGCCAGGTAAAGTCTTTGCTAGGGTAATCCTTACCAGGATCCTTGCTCACTTGCTCGCCTACCAGCGATCAAAGCAGTCTAGACTAAGAAATCTACCATTGACTGCATCCTGGCACTGAGGTTTCTCATTGAGTGCAAACGTGAGTATCTGCAGATGTTCTTTACAGCCTTTGTCAATTTTCATAAAGCATTTGACTCGGTTGATCGAGCTGGCCTGAGAGATGTCCTGAGACTTTGCAGGATCCCCTGAAGTTGCTGGATGTCATGGCCAGCCTGCACACTAGAACCTCTCCATTCTTTGCAGTTGTTTCTGGAGTTTGCCACCCTGGGTGTGTTCATGCTCTTACTCTGTTCAGTGTTTGCAAAGACTAGGTCATGGGCAGGGTTGTGGGGTCCAGCAGCTGTGGGGCACCTGTTGGTGAAGAAAGATTTACTGATTTTGACTTTGCTGACGATGCTGTGATCTTTGCAGAGTCAATGGAGGCTCTGAACAGGTCTTTCGAGAGACTGAGGAAGGAGTCTGTGTCTGGGATTGTGAGTCTCCTGGATAAAAACTAAGATGCTGTATGGCTATGAGACGTGGATGTTATCCAGTGACTGGACTCCCTCGGTACTATGTCTCTTGGGTACTGCTGGTTTGACCTTCACGTTCGCTGGGGGGAGTCCTGAATGAGGCATATTACTTGCATTGTGGGGGAGCATCAATTACAGTACTATGGCTGTGTGGCATGTTTCTCTGAGGGTGATCCGGCTTGCAGGATGCTCGTTGCTGAGACCCAAGCAGTTGGACTAGGCCAAGGGGATGCCCATGTAACACCTGGCTGTGGTTCGTGGATGGCGATTTCGGGAGGGTGGGACTGGACCGTGTGTCTGCCTGGGGGTTACTAGCTGGGATCCTGAAGTGTTTTGTCATGTGGTGGGTGCTGCAAAACGTTGCATCAGTGCATGTTCCTCAACTTGACCTGACCTGAGTAACCAAAAGTAACCTAAAATGGACTGCAATTTTGTTTGAAATCTGACAGACCTGATGTTTCATGTATGTCTTTGTAGATGCTGTCAAAATTAATGAGCAGAAGACACATATGAGCACGGAGCAATCAACAGGGACTGTTGACACGAAGGTAGATGCCTCATAAGAGTTTGATATGGTTTCGGCTATGAAAGAATGTCTGGTTGATGCTTTGTATTGTCTGCTGCAGATAATGGCAACCAACGGAAAAGCATGTTCATCAGGAGAGAATGTCAATGTGAAATCCTTTGAAGAGATTATGAGAGAAAAGAAACTCCGCAAGCAGCAGATGGAGCAGGTAGACTCCTCTCTGCAATCACAGCACAGCTCAGTCTTTGCCCAAGAACAAGCTATACAGAAGGGAAAATCCCTCATTGCAGCCAGACCCGGAGGGAGTTCTATACAGCCGGAGTCCTCTACGAAGCCTAAGGCTTTGCTTGGAGGTGGGCAACAGAGGATTGCACTTAAACAAAAAGAGAGTGCACCTGTCCCTCCTGCAGAACAGAATATTGTGATGTCTACATCCCTGGAAAAACAGGTGGATCCTCCCTCCACCAGCCCCATAAACTTTATATCATCTTCGAGGAAAAGATCCCCTCCTATGCCCCTGCCAGTTCATAACCTTGTTCCTCTGGAGCCTCAGGCACAGGAGGTTGTCCTCAAGAAATCCACTGGGCAGTTATCTGAACCAAAAGGTATGCGTAAGAGCTTGTAATGGCTTTTCTCCCTTTGTGCATGAGTGCAGTGTTTTAATATGATAAAGTTCCTGACATTTTGGTACATTTTAGTGAGACCTAAACTGAATGTGAAGCCATCCGTTATGAAGCTTGCCACACAAGTACAGCTTACCCAGAAAAGGAGAGAACCAGAGAGCCCTCGATCTGCTGTTGCTGCAGTAAAGCCACTCAATAGTACAGCTGTGGCAATCCAATCTCGGGAGCCATCATGTAATCGTCCTGCAGTAAGTACCAGTAGCCACTCTGCTCTATAGTTTTGTACAAGTATGGTGTAATATCAGTGTAAATCCTAGGTCATACTTATTTGCGTACACTTTTGGGCTAGGGATGGTCATCTGCATGGCCTCTTGTGTTCATACTACATTCAGCTGCAGATGCGGATGCTCACAGTCGGTGCATTCATACGGCAGTAATCTTCCACCAGACAAGGGGAGAGCAGATGTGTTGCAACAAATAGAAGTAGTGTAGTATAACAGGTGAACTTCTATGAACAGTTTTAAAGTTATTTTGCAAGGCTTGGGCAGTATTAGAATAAGAAGGCATACCACAGTATTTTGAAATTTTCAGCCAAGATTTCAAAATGCTGGAATAATGCTGCTTTTTAAAATACAATATACTATATCTTTCTGAACAGTGTGGAAAAAATCGATATGCAGGTAGCTCCGACCATCCACATAGTTACTTACTATAATTTCTACAACTATTCTTCCTCTTTTTCATCATTGACCGCTGATTTGTGAAAGTTCACGCTGCCACCTACTGCAAATGCCTATGTAGTTTTGCTCATGCATGGTCAATGCGTACAAATGTGCAAGGTTTCCTCTAAACATAAAAATATCTGGGCTGCACATGCACCGACTGCAGCCAACTCCTGATAACATTTGTCTAATCCCTTCATCTGCAACCGAAAGCACTCATGGAAATGTGAAGTATAAATTGGCTTTAAAGAATCAAAATTGATTATATTTTTAAATCTTTTTGTAGATGTCAGCATCCACAGGAACTTTGGACACAAGTGTACAAGAGAACTCTAAGGTCCTTAAGTCCTTGGTTATGGAATACTCAATGCAAGGTCCTGGTGACTTAGCATTAGATCTTGAAGAATCCTCCAGACTGCAGCCTCAGGTAGTCTCCATCACAGACCAAAGAGGAACCACATATGAACCTGCTGTATCACCAATTAAAGAGACATCTAAAAGGTAACTTACTAAGCAATCCAGAGGGGAATGTTTGCTACAATGATCTAATTCATGTGTTGAAGCTTTTGGTCTCTCATTCTGTATCTGCTCACACTTGTGATTTTATCACACTTTCAGCACCTTTGCTATATGCAAGACACCTGGCCATGGTAAAGCCCGTCGACTAAGCACAGTGTCTGCACGTGCTTCCAGCTCTGCCGTGGATGACTTTGATGAGCTGATGAATGAATTCACCGATGACCGTCTAGAAGATGAGATGGAACTAGACCCTGGCAAGGGCGAAGACGACCTCCTGTTGGAACTTTCAGAAATGATTGACAGTTAAAGTATTTTTATTATTGTTCCTCAGCCTCCAACTTTTTTGTAAATTAAACAAGTCAGGTTATAAGGTGCAACTCCTATGTCAGCACCATAATGTCTGTTCTGCTTGATAAATTTGCAATTTTTTCCCTCTTAGCACCTGATTATTATTTTTTTTAAATGGATGGTAACTTCTCATAGTACCCAATACATGTATAGTTTCTTTATATTTAACATTTAAATGTGCTTTTCATGTTCCCAGAGGGAATTATGTATTTTAGAATGTTTTTTTTCTGTTTTGGGTTTAGTAGCTATCGTCACCATTTAAATATGGAAGCTAAATACAAGCCTCACCATTTTGGTTGAATATGGCCATATTCTTCCACATTTCCTCTGGTGTCTTATATTTGGTCATCACAGAACAATTATGCTTTAGTTAAGCAGGATTTAAAGAAACCATGCCGATTGTGTGTTTGTGTGGCCTATACTGAAGTCTAATTTCTTCCAGTATTTCAGACTAAGTTAACCTTTAGAATTATGTTTTGTTGGTGAGGTTTCATAAGTATGCAGCTTACCTGTAGTTTTTAGAATGGGTTTCGGGTTTTGTATTGCCTGGAATTTTTGCTACAGGCAAGTTGTCATATGTTATTTTTACAGAGCCTACTCTAATAGAATTTAATATGTGAATATTTAACTTACATTTTATAGACCTCAAAGCCACCACTGAGGAACATTCAGGACTATGTAGAAATCTTGGTTCCATTTTTAAAATGACGGTAACATGGACACGCATGAAACACTTGGATTTTGGCAGGTGTCCAAACAAGAATATGTAAGTGTATGCTGTAGGCTTCTCGGTATGAAGACTAGCTCTAGGAAAACTTGCAAATATTAAATAGCGTTATGAAGGGCTGTGAATTGACTTACAGGGAGAAGTAGTATTAACTATTAAGCTGCCTACAGACGGTTTAGAAATGTATAGCTACAGACTCATCAATTACAACTTGCAATAGACATTAACTTCTGTTATGGTGTTTAATTTTTGTAAAAAGTTACTTGAATAATTAAGGGTCATCTTTGTCATTTACGACGGATTCTAATTGCTGATGTATTAATAAAACTTGCTTTTAAAATTAAGTAAAAACACCACCCCCCGCACTTAAGTATAAGGTGCTTCTCAGGGAATAAATGCTGTTTCCATATGCTGATACCCACATTTTGTGCTTCTGCTGTAAATAAAAACGTTTGGTTTTGGTCTCGAGAAAATTTGTTCTTTGATGTAGTAAATTCAGAAATTGTATTAGTGATGTTACAGCGCGCAAAAAAGTGAATAAGGCTGTAACGTAATGTCGATCAATTCATTGCTATTATGAATTACAATGAATTACTGCCTGCCCGCACCTTATCGCTCAGTCGTTTCGATTCCTCTGTGCAGCACCAGCGCTCGCTCGCCGTAACTGCAGTTTTCTTGCATTAAGCAGACAAAAAACTCAATACTTGTTTATTACGGTATTTTACAATCAAACCTTAAGATTAACAACCTCCTGTAAAACGTTGCAAATATGACATAACGTTTTCATTCAAACGCGACAGTACGACCCTAGTTTGTGCAAATGCTGCAGAAATTATTTTGAACTGGGCTGGGGGGTGCAGCTTAAAATAATGTCAACTGCAGAAATACGGAGCACTTGTTAGTCCTCAAGGTCCGCGGTTGTCCCGCCTTATTGGGCTACTTTGAAAATACAGTTGCGGGTAAATATTAGGTTGCGTGATTTTGGGTTGCTTTTCAAAATGTTCCGCGACAGCCGACTGTAACAGGAAAAATAAGTAAATGATGACTGCAAGTGGCTCCTAATGCTAAGTAATACTGAATCGCTACCCATCCAAAGTCAGAAACAGACAAGGAAAGCAAGGCTGCCAAATCTCACGCATCTGGCGTGATACTCACGCTGTCGGACTCTCACGCAAGAAATCTTACTGCAAATCTATATTATTATTCCTTTATAAACCTACACTTAGCTTCATTAGAAGCGATGGGTACTTTGCAGACCATTTACACGGTAATAAAACTATTATATAAATGTAAAAGAATGTGCAAGTGTATGCAGATTTATCTCGAATTGAAAATCTCATCCAGCTTGCTGACCAAAGTTGGCAACCCTGTGGAAAGTGCGTCCGTTTCCGTGACGTCATTGTGTTTAATTGTGGTTTTAAAATGTTGAACATTTGAATATGATCAGCACGGAAAATACTAGTTTACTTCTTTGAGATACAGCATACTGGGATTTCTTATTGGGCTAGTTTCAGCTTCCGTTGGGCGGATTTTAAGCAGACCTTGGACTGGAAGTTTTTGCTGGACCTCACAACACTGCTCACAGTGTATGGTTGGTATCAGAGCATGTGAGCGGAGTGGGCGGAATTTAGTCAGAGCCAGGAGCGGTTTTTTAATTAAGGTTGGAGCTGTCGCTCTGTTCTAGCTCAAATTACGCTCCGATACCGTTCACACTACGATTCGCAGGCTTGCCGAAATTACCCAGAATTCATCTGTACAATTATCAAGACTATTACACAAATTGGCCGAGATGGAATTCGCAAAGGAAATTGATAAATCACGCAAGTGTACTATTCTTATTAAACATATAGATGACAATAATGTAGAGCAAGCACAATAATGTGGTGAAACTGTTTCAGTGAGTAAAGTTTCACTTTGGAATCACTTTTCTCAGAAACATAAGAGTGCTACGCGAACAGGCAGAAGGCAGAGCAAAACGTGAGCAATGTGTATATGGTTGTAGCATATCAAGCCTATAATGTAAAGTATAAAGCCTATAAAGTAAATATTGGTAGTCAAATAAATTCGTTTTGTCGTTCCAAATAGGTCTAATAGGATTTTTTTTAATTTCACGTAACGCTGTCCGTGAAAATTTATTTTATAGAGACGCAGCAGCAGCGTCAACAGAAAAAATGAGCTATTTAAAACGTGGATGCTTAGCTTGTATATTCTTTAGACTGTTAAGCCCACTGATTCCTTTATTTTTAAGCCTATTTTTGTGTATAATGTCATTGCCAAACTTGTCCGTTGTTGCCTATATGTTGCTTAAAAATAAATATTTTCTGTGCTGAGTGGCAATTTTGCCGTTGCTCATATTTCTTTATGATATACGGCTTCGGTTTAAGGTGACATTTGTTAGGCATGCAGATTATTTGTCCCTCTTTTAAATTGTAGTGAGCGTGGAGCGGGAGGAAATTTTAGTGGAGCGAGGAGCGGTGTTGAGCGGAGCAGTTTAGAACGGAGGAGAGGGCGGAGCCAACAGCCTCGTGAGCAAGGAGCGGAAATTCTCACCGCTCCACTCCGCTCACATGCTCTGGTTGGTATCTCAGTTTTAGATAGTTGACGATGAGCAGGATGATGTCATGACTGGACGACTTGCAATGTAGCTTGTAAGCTGTGTTGTGTGTACGGGAGCTATAAAGGAAGGTAGGGCACAGGAGATGCTGAAAACACAGAATAAAAGCTCAGTATGTTGCATGAAAACAACAATACCTGACATAGAATGTGGGGGCGATCCGGGTATTAAAGGCAGCGGGACAGGTGCAGTCACGTAGTTGTCTGACTACGGGAGGTGTGGGACGTGACAGTAACTTTCCGAAAATTTGTTAGAGGAGTTATATGGTTGAACATCATTAGGGTGACACAATTTCACAATAAAAATACATATACAGTGCTTGAAGTGATACAAACAAAAGTTGCTGTGTCCTATAGGGCAGAGGTAGTACTACAATTGGCACCAGGTTTTGGGTTGCAGCCTCCTACGGCCTAGGAGTTATTTGGGGAAACAGGCTAATTTTAGAGGGGGGGAAATCATATCAAGTACACAAAGGGTTAAAATCGAATTTAAGTTGCTGTGACCTATAGGCCTCGTGTAGGACTACAATTGGCACATGATTTTAGGTCGCAAGCTCCCACGGCCGCTATGAAAAAGGCCTAATTTTAAAGAAAAAAATCATATCAGTTAAACAAAGGGTTAAAATTGAATGAAGGTTGTTGTGTCCTATAGTACTCAGGTAGTAACATAATTTGCACCCATTTAGGCGTCATAAGCTCCCATTGCCTAGAAGCTATTGAAAGAAATCTATTAACCCATTTTTTCATTTTAAAATGATCATTTAAAGTACAGCAAAGTGTTAAAAATGAGTAACATTCATTGTGTCCTGTGTATGTCAGATAGTTGTAGAATATGCACCCATTTTGCAGATACTGGATCCAATTGCATTGAAGTTATTGCATGCAATCAGTATTTTATTTTTCTAACAGTAATACGTTGACGGTCCCTAAATCAGCGGTGCTGGAGCGTCTCCGAGGCTGTGGAATTCATCTAGCAGTCTTTCGACCGCCTTATGCCGGCTAGCCCGAGTGAAACACCGCCGCTAAGTCTTGAGAGTGTGGATCTGAATATCCGTCGAATATCTAACCTAAAACTGATTTCACCTCGGTGGGGTAGTAGTGAGTAGTGAATATTTTGTGTTTGGTTCAATGTCCAGTCATTTCCAAGTGTAATATGGTACTGAGTATTAATTAAGTTAACCGCTGCATTATATATAAAAAAGAAGACAGGATAACAAAAATATGTAAGCAGAATGTCAAGAATATTATTCAAGTAAATGAATCACTTCTTGTGACAGAAGGCGAATGTATTTCCACAAACGAAAAGTTGTTACTGTCACATTTGCAACGTTTTATAGATTGTTAGTCTTAATATAAGGTTTGATTGTGAAACACCGTAATAAACAAGTAGGTCCAATGTAAGTTTTGTTTTTTAGCCTGCTTAAGGGAAGAATTTTTTTGAGCCATTGGTCACTTCTGATACGCAGGAGGCGAAATGACTTTGCCTTTAAAATGAGCAATCCATGGCAGGGGGCAGTTTAGACCACAACACCGTGTTTTTTATTTTTAAAAACCCAACTAATGGGGTAAATTTATGACTCAAATATAATTATTTGCAGTTACAACTTGTAAGTACAGTGGGTACCAACTACTTGGACTATCAAGTAACCTGAAAATAGCATGAATTTCGTTAAACGCAAAATTCAAGATTAAATCACAATGTAACTGTTTTGCTGTTTAGTTGTGCTTACACTAGTACAACACGATGAAATAACATGTGTACGCGACAAAACGGTTATTAATTGTTGTTTTTTGGTCTTTTAACCCAGTATAATTACTCCTTAACTTGTAAAACAACTGGTTTGTTTCAGAACGATCTAATGTCACCAATCGGTGGCGCTAGAGTTTTTGCGGGAAGCAAATTAATGCATTCCCATAGTGCTTTGTGGTACCGGAAGCGCGCCATTGCAGTTTGGCCAGTGACAACGTGAGGTTCTCGTTGTTAACTATTGTGGTAAATTACTTTTCTAAAGGCGTCTAAAGACAGTCGTTTTGCAGAATGGCGTACAGAGGCCAGGGACAGAAGGTTCAGAAGGTTATGGTTCAGCCAATCGTATCCTTATGAAGTGGTTGTAATGTTTTCTTTAGTGTGAGACTGCATGAAAGGCACTGTTAAATTTGCTTTCAGATAGGTAGCTTTGTAAAAAGCAAACGGTTAACGACGTAATGATTTTCTGTTATTTAGATACCACGGTAAATTGTGATACGGTAATGCGTGGTTCCCTAATATCTGAAAAAAAAACAGGTACACCGTTAAATTCATATTATGATATTCAGAAAGCTGCATGTGTTTTTCTGATCTGACGCGATTATGGCATTTCTAACTTACGTAAGGCTGTTAATTTCTTAACCGAATTTTTCAGAATCTCATTTTCAGGTACCTCCAGAACGTAAGTATTCGTGATATGCACATCCATTCCACCCTCAAAATCGTTTGCGGTGTTTTTTTCTGTATATCTGTGTATAATGACTTGTAAATAGATACTGATGGAGAACTTTTAAAGAGGAACTTATAGTCACTACATGTAACTTTTAGCCATTGTAGGACTGAATGCTATGGTTAGTAGTTTGTGTATAAACGGTGTTAAATTCCGCACTTAGTCTATATCAGGGGTGCCCAACTCCTGTCCTGGAGGGACCCTGTTTAGTTTAGTTCTTTCCCTGTTCCACCATAAATGATTCAGGGTAAGAGCTGTGTCGTGATTGGCACAAGAAGTTGAATCAGGTGTGTTAAATGAGGGAAACCCAAAAATGTGCAGGGCTCTGGCCCTCCAGGACTGGAGTTGGGCACCCCCGGTCTATATAATCGAAAACATCTAATGGGTTTTAGTTTTTATCATATAACTATTGGAATTTTTATTCAGTTTCCTGTACATGTATATTGTAAAATATCTTATTTAGGTAGGCTTGGTATTTGCATGTTACTGCAGTGGCGCCACCAACTGTTAACATTTTAATTTCAGCATGTTTGTGGCCCTGCTGCCTATACATTGTTCATTGTAGGCATCACTAGTAAAGTTTAGTTTCCATTTGAATCATTATACTTGAGTATTCAGTAAAACATTTGCATCTGCTTTGTTGGTGATTTGAATTTTATTTTGATAAAGTTTAACAATATTCCCATTACTCTTTGGTGTGGCTAAAGCTTCTATGCTTCTTGGTATACATGGTTGTTGGCTGAGTTTTTGCATTCACTAATCTATCACTCATAAAAATAATCCTACAATAGGTTTTGTGTTTGTCTCTAGCGTTCTAGAATCCAGGTATGGCTTTATGAGCAAGTCAACATGCGGATAGAGGGATGCATAATAGTAAGTAGACCTGTTTTCACTCACCATTTAGTCAAATTTTTCTTGAAACTAGCACCACCACACAATTCTTGACCTTCCACTATGGTGAATTTCTCATGGCTGGTGAGATGTATATAATCAAAACTAGGTACATATTCTCTTGTTTTATTTCTATATATGAACATTCTTACAATTACTAGTCAGCCTTGGAATTAGTTAAGGTTTGCTACTTTATTTGCCTTGTCAACACAACTTTCATTTTTTCCCTATTTTATTAAACAGGGATTTGATGAATATATGAACCTGGTGCTGGATGATGCAGAAGAGGTCCACATGAAAACCAAGAACCGGAAACCTCTTGGTGGGTATTTTTATTGTCAATTAAATAATGGCTAGAATGAGGTTCAACTTTGAAACAGACATGACAAAATCAAAACCTTTTTGGTTAATGTATGGTGAGCCCTTTTGTATTTCCTTTTCCAGCCATGCCTGAATGGTGAACGAATATTTAGACTTAAGATGCAATCAGTTACACTTGGTATTGATTTGGTAAATTGTGGCATGTTGGCTTAAAACTTACAGAACATTACATTGAAACAATACAAGAACTCATTTACAGACTGTCTGGAAAAATAGTATTTGTAATATATTGTGGGTGCTCTTGAATGCTTCAGTTTTCAGGACCTGTAAAAGCAAATTGTTTAAAATATTAACCCTTTTATTTAAGCACTATTTCTTATACTAAATATTAGGTTGTATGGTGGTAGTTTAATGCCCACAAATCAATGTTTCCTCTAACAAATTTGTGGCTTGTTGAATCCTGTTGAACACTGAAGAATAAGTATTATAGAATGTGCAAATCTATGTCTATAGTTATTTTGCAGACCAATTCCTGATCTCCATCTTTTTTTTTCCAGGGCGGATCATGTTAAAGGGAGACAATATCACCTTGCTACAAAGTGTAGCTAATTAATAGACAAGTCAGTTGATGTGATTTCAGAATACAAATTCACTTGCATCGTAGAATAATGTAACCTTTTCTTTTAACTTTAAAATAAAATGTTTCAGGTTTGACTGCAGGTATTTTTTGAAAGACTTGTCTTTTCGTGTGCTCCAAAGTAGTTGGGAATTTCCAATAGCTATTGAATTAAAGTGTCCGCCACTAGAGGGAGAAACATCTGTACTCTGCATTGTGTTCCTTTTGATAAATGGCACTATGTTTTAAATGCCCAAATCGGCTTTTTAAAATTGTTGCATTTGCCGGAAGATTTGCGCAACTCATGAATTGCATGTGAAATTTTTGTTGAATTACATGTGCTACCATATACTAGAAAATTAATTGTAAGACACTTTTTTGGAAACAATTTGACTTCAGTTCATTTTAACCTGTGTAAAATTTTAATTTGGAGTAACAGTGCTTCTGTCTGTGGTGTCAATTCTGATTTGTTTTGCAATAAACACAAGTAGTTAGATATATACGTATTAAGGGTTACCAGTCGCTTCAAAAATATGAGCCTCTGGAGAAATTCTAGAGAATTTTTTTTTTTTACTCTCAATGAAATTATATAATTTCCTTAACATTATTGTTAGCTGGTTGATTTTAAAATCAGCCTGAATTCCTGTTGTAGTAGCAGTCTTTTGAAACATGCAGTTTGTATTGTCAGGTAAATAATTTACCCCCTTGCTTCCAGTGTTGGGAACTTTGGATTTTAAAAGGAGTGTCTAGCTTGCCATTTACTTTAAAAAATAAGGATCAGTTTGCAGCTATAGGCTGTGGACTAGTTTAATCTGAACAATTAAAGGATGTGAATCTTTTTATGCTTACAACACACAATGCAAAATATCATTTTTTTAAAAAAAAAACTAACAGAAGAGTACCAGAAATAAGTATTCAGGGCTGCAGTGTGATGCATCACAAAGGTAATGTATGTTTTTGTCATATACGATAAATCAGTGATGCCCAGGGTAGGTGTCATGGTGGTATGCTTGGGCCACCCC
>JAODUD010000127.1:28409574-28424630 GCA_026784285.1 Stomatorhinus walkeri
GTGTGTATAGCGAAAAATATTGCTCCTTTAATGTTTGATATTTAAAAAAAGGCTTTGTACAGTATATATCATTTAAACATATAATATCAATTATGACAACAGAGACTAAATCCAGCCGAAATGTGTCGCGGATATCGTTATTTAGAATTTACTTATTACATTTTAGCCTGGAGTGAAAAGTCCTGCCCCTTTAAGAGGGAGGTGAGTCGTTTGGAGAGCGAATGTGGGAAACAAAATACCAGAAAGTCTGGGGAGATTGGGGTAACTGGCTGTGTGTGGCGAGCTGATGTTTGTTAATAAGAGCAGTTACTGTCAGTTGCATTCTGGCTGACAGGGGTTGAAGGAACATCCAGGTGTTAGGGGGATCTTTGTTTTGCATGTTACAAAATAACAGCTCATTCAAAGAAACACCGGAGGAAACGACAGAACGGGTTTCTCAGGAGTGGTAAGTTCAAACGCTGGAGTAGCAGCGATAGTCTTAACTTCTCTTGTTAATTATTTGGTATCAGTCACACGCAAAAAAGTTTTGACTAAATAGCTTAGTATAGCTTTAACATCGCGATCACATTTTAGTTAAAAAAATAATAATGAGTAATCGTAACTTAAAATGCTTGAAACAATTCTAGACAGTTTTCTTCCATGGAATTACTTTCATATCAGGCTTATCAGTTTAAGATCCCTTACTGTTTAAGAATGCAAATAACGATTAATCTCTGCTTTCAAACACGAACCTCTTTGTACTCTGTTTCCATTTTTAAAAAAATGTCTCGGATACTGTAACCGGTTAATCGGCAATACCATTATGCAGTAACCATTGCTGTGAAATACACCATCGTTACCTCCACTCTGAACTTCAAATGCAAGTTTTTTCCAGAATTAAATCTTGCAATAATATATTTAAAATGGTTTCACGAAGATAAACACAGACCAAGTGAACGACTAAGTAACTTACAGGATTACAAGTTATTTCTAACGACATTTCACTTGTTTAGGCAAGTGCATATGAAACATCAGCTGTAGATTAAACATCCTTGTGACGAGTTGTTTTAATGTTATTTAAAATCATCCGCGGCGACAGTCAACCATTTGCCGGTTGTATTATAGCCTACTATATATAGCATCACGTAAAAATGTGACGCACTAGTGAATAACGTAGCCAATACAAAAGTTGTAGCCATATTGAGTGCGTAGATGGTATAGGCGAGTGAGTTCGTTACAGTCTCCTGTTATACCGTGCTTTCCACTTTATTATGTATTCATATTTCCGAGTTTGTATCAAGAGGTGAGTAAATAGAGGCGGGGTATAGCTGGTGGATGGTATGATTCTGACCCGAATGACAGTAATGCTCTCCCGTCAGTCTTTGGCAAACGACTCCGGTCTCGCGCTCCTACTGTTCCCGAGCATGTTGTCGGCATATTAAAAAGGAAGTTGGCAAAGTGGCTGCAAGTGTTGGCTTTACAGACTCTGGCTGTGCACAGAGTGAGCTGTCACCGGGGAGTCTCTGACCTTTCCCCACCACTCTCATTTTCAGTCATTCCGTATCCCTTCCCGTGCCTTGCGTTGCTTGAAAGCAGAAACGCAAAATATAAACAATGCCAGTATAGCGAAGCAGCCAAGCGGGACTTCAGTCCCTCCCTTTAGATCAATACCAGCCTTTGTCGTGCTAGGTGAATAGGAATATGTCTAGACCTAGACCACGATGAAGAAAGAGTTTAACGTATGAATTTTACTGTTTGCCTGAAAATGACAAAAGTATACTCAGATTGCAACCAGTGTGATTAAAATGTAAACTAAGAAATAAACATTTTATCTTTCATATTAATTTCCAGTTATCAATTGTTTTATAACGTACGTGGCCCTATATTTCTCTTACTATAGATGTGCCACTTTTTAAATGAGAACAATAACGTTCAGTAAGTGAAGAGCTGAATGGTTCTTGAATTTGGTTCAAAATTCTTCCAAAGCAGTTCTGTCTAGTAGATAAAACTGACATAGATTACTGGACATATTATTTGTTATTCTGTTACTGAAAGCTCTATATCTCATTCAGTATGAGTTCTCATGCATGTTTTGTAATGTACTTAGGTGTTTTTTTATAGTTTACAGTGCAAAATGACTAGACCATCCCAAGCAGCCTAAGTAGGACGCCTCTGCCATCATCTATAGCAATGTCCATTTCTAGTGCTCAGTTGAAATAAGAAGGCGAGGATGAGATCTACAATGAATATAAGTCCAAATCCCGTGGTTGGTGGAGTGATTTCACAATTGGGCTCTTGAGAAGTGCCCTTAACCCCAAATGCTTCAGGAACTGGCAGAACTTGTATGTCATTTCAGACAAAAGTGCAAAAATAAATAAATCTAAAACCTGGTTGTTTGGCTAACTCACAATTTTATATTGGATATCACAGTAGGGCAAAAGCAAAATGGCAAAAAGACATTCTGCAATCATTTAGATTCTAAAACAATAATTTATTATCTTTTATTGTTTAAACACACTGCAAAAATAATGTAGGTGATATGATTGTATACCTTTCTCCACAACTTTGAAGCAAACTTTTTTTTAATGCATACCAGACTGAATAAATATTAGGAGCTAAATTGGAGCTACCTTTCTTGTTTTGAATGGATACTGTGTATTATTACTAGCCTAGTATGTAAAGTAAATATATACATACATACATGTACACAATCTTGTCTGATACTTTTAGCCAGTAAATTGTTTAGTTCATAATTCTTTTTTTAGTCATGCATATACATCTTCAGCCACTTATTGGTTGTATTTAGTTTCTTTTGCGAGTAATCTTGATTGATTGTTTGTATTCCATGTCTACAAAATGCAGTCTTTTGCATTCTAATGAAAAACTTTGCAATGTGAACAACCATTCAAAAGGTGCAGCAGTTTGTGAATTTGGTGTTTATGGCATTTTTGTAGCTGGAGAAGGAAAGATGACTAGTGACAAGTCCTGCATGCTCTCACTTGCTGTTTGATATTTGTTAATTGCCTTCTGTGTGTGAGAAGTAAGCTCTGGCGTAGCTGCATATCCTATGCTGTAACTTGAGGTGCACCTCCCCAGAAATGTTACTTCAGGCATCAGCTGTCAGGCTACACTGTAGGGTACATGGCTACCGATTAGCCTTAAAAGAGCAGTTAGGACACAAGCTACTAGTGCTGGTAAAGGTATAAGAATTTAGAAACACTTAAGAATATTGTATGGCAGTAATGGCGTAAAGGTTTCCTGTAATAAATCTTCAAAATAACAAATCATTTAAATTCACAAAACACAAAACCTATAACTGAAATATAAGCTAAATGAGAAAACTCAATCCGAAACATGTATAATTAAAGGTTTATTATGCAGAAAAGATCATGAAACTGTATGATGATAGATATCAACATTATCTTTATATCTTTCATTTCCTTGTTTACTAACAGAGAAACAGATCTAAGGCAATTATCACAGCTTAATAGATACATTTTTATGTTATGCTATGTTTGCTGTTTACAAAGTGCTGAAAATGTGGAATAATCACTGATCCTGATTTTGATAAGACCTAAGAAGGCTTAACCCCCACCCCCACCTTTTCAGTCTCCCACCTCCCCTCTCCATTATAAACCAACCCTCACCCAAGAATTACACAGGAAATCAGAAACAGTGTGGTAATAATGGAACATAGTCTTTAGACACATTGTAGCAAGCAGAAAACAAATACAGCAAGGTACGTATAAGCTTGCTTGCATTGTCCTTGAATATAGATTTCCCTTATACACTTTTATCAGGTGAGTAATATTTAATGGCATGAATAACTATCATAATTCAATGGAAAACACAGTGCTCTTTCTAGGTTGCACTAATTCTGAGGTATCTTTAGACAACATTGACTATATCATAAATATGATGTACGTTTCTTAAATTATTAAATGATTGCATTTACTCCAGTGAATTTCTCATGCAATATGAATTAGTTGCAGACAGAGAGTCTTTATTAATTGCAATATTATGATATTTGTTTTTTATTTATTTTATTCTGAATTTGAAATTGCATTTCAGCTATTGGACTTTAGTAGTAGTGTGTTCAATACAAAGTTGCACCGTTATCTTCAGACAGATATGCACATTACGGATAATATATTCATACAGATACAGTACAAATAATAGATGAACAGTAGAATCACTGAAATATTGTCCTCAGTTTTCCTTTCACAGTGAAAAGTATTTTTTTAAAACAACTGACAGTTTTAATTGTGTTTTGTTCTAATAAAATTAGGTGATTTAAGAAATAAAGCAGCATAGTCTCTTCAGATACTAAACAGCTTTTCTTGCTGTGTAGGGCAAGGCAATGCAGAGCTACACTAAACTTCTGAGTTAATATACTTAGGATTGTAGGACTTTATAATGTCTGACATGAGGTTTTTTTGACAAAATTGATAAATATATTAAATTATTAGATAATGTATTATTTAATTTAATTAGCCATCTGTCAGTTGTATTTGTAATTTTTTATTTCAATACATTATACTTGCAAGTAATGACAAAAATTAGACTAAGCAAGAAAATCTACACAGAAAAGGGGGTTATTTCACATTACATACTGTTTCTGAATTAATATCCTTTTTAAACTACATAACTGCCTTTGACTAAACAGAAATGTACAAAATAAAATTGATTTTGTAATTAAATGGAACATTCATTTTTGTATTATTATTATTATTATTTTAATTTATAGTGTCTCAACCTTAAGTGTTTTAAAGTTTCTAGGTTATAATTTATTAACTTCAGGTATTATTGCTGAGAGAAAAATTGACACTAAAACAATTTCAAAATTATTTTGAAACGTAATGGTTAATTATGCTCGGAATTTTATGTAATGGTAAGTGAGCAAACTCAGACGGTTACTGAGGTTGTACTGCAAAAACTGTCGCAGGTTCATTACAGACTGCGCTCATTCTTTACAGGTTTGCATAATCGGTTAAACTTCTAAGGAAACAAGCAGCAATGTAAACACTGGTGTAAATGCTAGTATGGATCTTTTAAAACATGTCCAAAAATTGCAAAAATCATGCAAAAATGCATATTTGCAGACAGCATAATTCAGTGTGGTTTTATAGTGACTCCAAATGCATACCTTTTAGAAGAAGATTGTTAAATTTTAAACAAAGAAAAAGTTTTTAAAACTCATTGTTTTTTCATTATTTTGTTTTGTTGATTGCCATTTAGCTCGGCATAAATTATTAGCATTTTGTTTTTTTTGTTAATATACCTTAGCATTTCTTTATTCATTAAATCATTAATCTCTTAAATTTAATCTAATCCATAGAGCTACAGTAATTGCATTTACTAACTTTCAATAAGACAAGGATATTAAGTTGCATGAATTTTTGTTTTATATTTAGATTTTAAATGTATGTTTATGTTTCTATAAATTTACAGCATGGCAAACATCCCTCTCACATTTAAATTGTAAAGAAGTGTACGTAATTATAATTGATATTAACCTTTGTTTCGGTTTTCAGCATATCAAGGAAAATACTCACTTTTCCCCTAATATATCTTAGTCAAGTTGTTTATGTGTAGCTTTTCAATATTATCATTACACTGCCAGTTATGTTATCTTAATTTATGTTATCTGATATGAACAATTTGCCTATTTATGCATTTTTAAAACAGTAATTAATAATAATTTAAAACCATGAAAATACTACATAAAAGATAAAACACATTGTTTAAACTGTTAGTAGTTTAGAAAAAAATAAATTACTATTTCATACTGAACTTTTTGGCAATTTAATAAGATTTTGTAAGTAATACTTATCTATAAGACAACAGTCAATGGTAAACTTTTTTATTCAGTGTGTGCGCTGTGCTTAATTAAAATTCAAATCATACTGTGAAAATTACATATCTATGACTTTAATTCTTGATACTTTGATTATTGAAAATATATAATATTATATACAGTAATGTTTAGTAAAATGTAATAGAAAAAGTATGTTAGACAAAGGTTAGCCGAACCCAGTCTGTTTTGTTGCAGTCAACTCATGTATATGAACAAGACACATTTTAAAGGAATATATACTTCCCGCTCATTTTAGCTGCAGAATAATTAGCACCAAGAACAAGATGTAACAAATATTTTGAACCTGTTTATGACTATTACTCAGGAAAAGCATTTTTGTTAGCCTTTACATTTTTGATGCTTGGATATGAATCAGGTGTCTATTTCACAATATCTATTATAAATCTACTTGATTAGCATGATACGATAAGTTCAGACAGAAAAAGTCTTGGCAATGAAATTGAAAATGATTTAATTGCACAATTTGACACCCCTACCTGCTAAACAGTCTCTGCGCCAGCTGCTACTTAAAGGTTGCTCACTCCCAGCCCCCAAATGTATCCAGAGATCTCTAGCCTAAAATATCAAGAAACAATCAATCTATGAAAAGTTTCTGATAATTGGAGAATCCATCTTCCAACCGCTTCTTCTGGTCAAGAGTGCGGGGGCTGGAGCCTGTCCCAGGTAGCACAAGACATGATGTTTGATTCCTGTACCCTGTATGGGATTATTAAAATATCCAGTATTAAATACTTAAGTCATCTAATGAACAGTTAGTAGTGTTATAGAATTGTGCGTGTTAGCTGGATGCCATGGCGGAATATAAATTATAGAATAGGCTGCATGATTTTTTTCAAGAACAGGAGAGATTCTGAATACTACAATTTGGATTTAGGAGCCTATCTCTGCTCATTCAGTAATAATGTTTGTGTCTTGCAGTACACAAGTTTTTGAGGGTGGTAGATTGCACAGGAAACCTTGTTATTTAACACCTTACGGCGAAGTGAGAACACTTTGACAGCCAGCTGCCCCTGCCTTCTCTGGTTTTACTGTTATCATTCACACAGATTTCTTCATCTCACAGCAATTTTACATTATTTTAGAGAAGCAAAATTAGAGACTAAGAAAAGTTTTTAAAACAAAAGATATTGCCTCTTATTTGTGTTAGGGTCATAATGCCAGTTTCCTTAGCAGGTAGTAGAAGTTGAAGTAGAGCAGAGGTTTCCGCTATATAAATATTAAGGGCATGCATAGACATTTTGGTTATTTTTTCATGTGATGTGAACATTTAAATCTTGTATGTAGACGAAAGACGGCTAACTGACCGATAATTGCCTTATTCACAATGATGAAAGCAAAGCTGAAATATTGATGTCATATGGCTTTGTGTAACAGATCATCTTTTATTTTCTGTTTATAATCTCCAGCTCTCTTTTTTCACATCTCTTTTTAACTGGTCAAAGGGCATAGCAATTTATGTTTACAGAACTTTAAATGTGGCTGCACTTGTTCTTGTTATAAAAAGATGGACCAGAAAAATAAACTAAGGAAATGTAACAATTACAAAATAAATGTAAGAGCCAACCTTTCTATCACATTAAGTGAAATTCATAAACATATTATTAATGCTGAATTTTGATTCAGTAGAGTCTGTTTTCCTAACAGACTTATGCCCTTGCACTGGTTTTTCATATTTATATGACATACTCCAGTGAATGTTTATTATGCTTAACTTCTGGTCTTGTCTTAATCTACTGTATTTAGTAATAGGTTTAAACATGGGAGGTGTTCTTCTGGCCCAAGAAGTAGAACCGGTTTGTGGTTCTATGTTTATGCATTTGGCATCAATTTTTTTTTACCTCCTGCCCGGACATGTAGAGCCTGTGCCTATACTCTTCAGCAGTGAGTCTCCATGAGATCTAGGGAACAGTCAATACGTATACAAGATTACTTTGCTCTTTGTTTTGTTCTTATTATTCTGTTTATATTATTCTGTAATTTATGCATTTCCGAAAAATGAATGCCATTATCAATATTAATCATTGTAATCATCATTGTCGGTATTTTAAAAAGGTTTTTTTCCCCAAGGCTTGTTATACACACAATGTAATGTTTCAGTCATATATTACTAGTACTTTATAATCATAAAATACTAAAAATAAATATGAATAGAATATCTGATAGCATGATATGTTATTCATGCTGTCTGTCATCACTGTAAAAATTATTTTAATACCAGAGGCCACACACACACACAGAAGTCAATTCAGTCTTTATTTGGAACATTATCCTCATGGATGTTATATCATCAGATTTCACCAGTTTAAGTGAGGGTTAAATTTCACCAGTTTAAGAAAGCCAAGTGCATGTATTTTATACTCTGTAGTATGATTTGATATGTGTACAGTACCAGGCAAAAGTTTTTGCACACACTGAGTTTTTTTACATTTGCTTGTTGCTCACTTAACATTTGCTAAAAATGCACTCAGTATTCTTTACTAAAATATAAATTTACAGTATGTTTACCATCTGAGTGCCTTTATTGGCAAGAAAATGATATATCTTTGATTCATCAAAGTAACCTCATGTTACTTTCTACAAGGGATATTACATACTACTCTGCTTCATGGAAGAAACAATTAACTAGTGTATTTAAAGTTAAAGCCTAGAATTTGACTATGCCATCACCACACAAGCAGTTAATAGGATGTCAGACATGCACTGTTACATAGTCTTTCCATGTTATAAAGGTTTTATTTGACTTATCTTTTAATTTAGTTATTCACTCAACTTTCCAATGCTTAAAAAGAATTTTAAAAATCTGCAGTTTATGAAATAAATGGAAAAGTGGTAAAAACCTGTGGTGTGCAAAAACGTCTGACTGATATTTTATGCCAGTGATAAACGGTAAAATATATCTGGACCAAATCGACATATTCAAAATGGTCACTATAATCACAATCATTATATACCCAGATAATCTCTCGTTCCATTTCCAACTCTCACAAGTTCTAACTCTTATGAGCTACCATCTTAAGTCATCCCACCTTTTCATTGCAGAACATGGTGAATTAGGAAGAACAGTTGTTCAGAGGTACCTGTTGCATTCCTTACCTCATAAGGAGCTGAGCTGGTCTCCATGGAGACTCAAAGACTGCTCAGACTCTGCTTGAAAGCTCATATTTACTTTTCTAACAGGGTGATTATCATTGTCATCTTTCAGTTTATGACCATCTCCACCATATTAAATACACAATGCTGCATACATATACAAATCACTGAAGAAATGACCTTGAATTTTGATTTTGATTTGATTTGATTTGATTTGATCTTAAAGCCATCACATTCATTTTCATTTTTCTTTTTAAAAAATAAGGGATGTGGAGCTGGAGGGTTGTAGACTATCACAAACATGTTCTTCAGACACATGCTTTATGCCTGTTCTCTTGTTTTACTTTTATTATAAGTGTATTTCTGCTCTTCATTCATTTCCCACCTTGAATCTTAAATGAATGACCGCAGTATGTTTTCTGGAGCACAATAAACAAGAAAAACAGAAGGGTGAAAAGGTGTTTGTGAAAGGCAGAAAAGAGACAGCAGAGCACTATTTTCTTATGAGTGGACATCCACTAATTTATGTTATATGTAGAAGCCTAAATAATCCGAACACCTGAGCTGAACTTGTTTTATTTATATTTATTTACATATTTTTTTATTTAGACAGACCACATAAAATAACTGAAAACTTGCTGAAATTTAGGTTTACTGTGTTTATCATCCTTTGGTGTCACTACAAAGGTTAGTGGCAGATGGTTATTTCGTTAGAAGGAAATTTGCAAAGTGTGGTTTATTGTGCGGTGTTTCATCTATTCATTTTTCCTTTTTCCCTTTGTCGGTCATTTGAATTTTTTTTTATTATTTCTGCTACATAGGGAAAAAGGAATTAAATTAGCAAAGGGACTATTCTGGGGCTGTCCCCAAAAGTGATTAGGAAAAAAAAGAACCAATCTATTATTATCACCTGAATCAATGTTTCCAATGTAAACTTTTGTGTTTGTGTGACACTAACCACATAAACAATGCAGATTGTTTTCCTTTATTGATTCGCGTTGTATTTTTATGTCAGGGCAAAAATATTTACTAACAACTGAATGACTTTCCTTTTTTGAACTACCCTATACTTATGTATAGTATTTATATATATATGAAAATGGAAGTTTGAAATGTATAGGAGCAGCACATATAAGTGTATATGTTTTGCTCTTTAATCAAGGGAGTTGAAATCAGTAGACAACTGTGTAGATCAGTCTTCCTTGACAACTCTATATTTCCTGGCATGCAATTGTGTCCCCTTTTTGTTTGTATATTTGCATAAACAACTTGTAAACACAGAATACACTAATGTTTAGTTGGTGAGGTGTTTGAGTGGTGCCTATTCATTTCATGCAAATGGTTGTGTTTTCTTTGGGGCTACTCTTCATTACTTTATTCCCATACTATGCATCTTTTTTTAGGCAAGATATTTCTAGCCGACCATGATGCAAATTCTGAATCCCCCCGTCTCCCTCACATATAATATACCAAAGAGGACACCTCTACAATGTAAAAGAGACACCTTGGGGTATACTCTCCCACCAATCGGCATACTATAATGAAGGGACTCTTTCCCCCGCCACCTTTTTGGCAAAATATACAGTTGCCATTTTGTAGCTTTTTAGAGTATTAACTTTATAAAAGTATCTATCACTGTAAAAACGGATGGAGACCATTTTCAAGAGATCATGATATTATCATGATATAATCACTGATTAATAAAATGCACTTCCATTTTGAACAAACTTTGTAAGGCAGAAGTTTCATGGACGCCAAAATTAATAATGAAGTTTATAGGTACGTTTAGATTCTTGTGGCGATCCCAACTGGATATTGTCTGTTTAGATGTATGTAGTAGTGATGAAGCTATAGATTCTCATCTGGTCAGATTCACCTAGTTTGATATGCCATATAAGGGAAGTATTAGACATTTTTATGCTAGAATGATTTTGGATTTATAAGGCGTGTACCCCAGAGTTTTATGTCTGAACAGCGCATATGCAAGGAAATTCAAAAGGTGGCAGCACAAACTTTCACAGAGCAAAGTTCAACCAAGAAAGAGTAGAAGAAGATCAGGAAGAAAAATGGTTATTATAGCAGTTATAGTGAGCAGTTGTATGAAGAGGTGTATTGGTACCCACATAAATAATTGACCATTTTCATATGGCCCAGACAGATTTTGAAACTGAGACGATATAATTCATGAAGCTGTGGACAGGGGTTGGCGTAAGGGTGTTGCAAAGATTCCAAAATATGGTGGTATGCCATATTATCTTAATACCACCCACCCAAGCCTATTAGCAACTTTGAACCTGTTCACAAAACATTTACCTGTTTCATGACACTGCTTGTATTTGTGTTTGTTGCAATACATCTGTTGGATGTGACCATCAACACCCATGGAAATGTGTAGTACACGTGGATGGTAAATTCATGCAGATATGGGAAATGTGAATTGGCCTTTAGTGTCGCAATCTCTTGATATCCCCACCTTTGATTTAGCTATATCTGTGAACCCTCAAATGTCAGACAGTCTCAGTAGGATTTGTAGTCTGCAGGGAGTTTGTAAAGGGCTATTCTCACAGGCATGCCAGGCCTCCCAAGAGGCACAGCCTCTGATAACGATCAGAAGTGGTCTAGCGACACAGGAAAGGGTGGGACAACCCTGCTCCCGGGTCCCCACAGACTTTGCAACTGAGATTAAAGACTGACTGTTGTTGCAATAAAAAATAACTCTATCTTAAAAATGTTAGTGCGGGCTAATTTTTCTTGGGCTGTCTGGTGATCATAACCACTTTTGTCTGCCTCATTCTAGAACACACTGATGGTGAGTTAGGCTGGCTTCTGAAATTGAGCTGAATGGATGTATGAATTTAAGTTTTATGCATAGTTTATTAAGATTATAATCACATTTTCCTGCTAGATTCAGATATTGTTCAGTATGATCAATATGATCAAATTTTATTTGATTAGGATGATGCTGTTCATACATTTTGCTCTGCTGTTTTTTTCTTCTCTCCTTTTCACATTCCACTTGTATTGTTGCACTTCTGAATTTCCTGGTGTTTAATGCTTTTGTCCATCTTGTGGCTATTGATCACACTTCCTATGTTGGATTTCCATGAGAATTATATATGCTGCGTTTTATTCTACAGTCTTGACCTATAAAAAAAATAACAGAGGAATATTGATTCATATGTTTTTTCCCCCATTGCTTTTTAATTTTAGGTTTTCATTTTATACCCAACATGGTCCAGCATGCTAGATCTGAGGCACCTGATCGCTAAGCTCTGTGACAGGATTTACTCTTTATTAAAAGTGGCCAGGCTGAGTCTGCCCAGACAATGCATTGCTGTTTTCCATGCAAAACAGGCAACTGGTGTATTTCATAAACAAACTGTGGTCCATATGCAGAGATAGTGAGTGCTTCAAGGTTCACCAGATCTGATGGAGACAGCAGTGTATTTGGGGAGGACTCTGTTGCCTTATCACTTTTCACACAGCAGAACTTCTGCCAAATAGTTTGTTTTAATTTCTAGATAATTGTAAGAATATTACAGTACAGGTATTTCTTTTTAAGCCTGTGCCAATGTTTTGCCTCACAGTTTTTTTTCCTTTAAAATCAGAACAGTGAGAAATAAAAGATAATTCTACATAAATTGCATGTTTTTTTTTTTTGCATGTACACTTGCTGAAAAATATATGACTTCTAACTTCTAGGAAACGAAAACTAAAAAGGTGACATTTTAGGCAGCCTTTGTCTGGTCAGCAGTATTAGCCTGGCATGCTGAATAAGGTACTCCAGCAGGAGCCAATTGTCATCCACTTGTCAACAGGATGATGCTGGTGGCATTTGTAAAACATGCATTTCTTTGGCTTGACAGGAGTTCTTTGGTTTTCACTGCAGGATGTGTGAGCCCAGCCCCTCAGCACTGCATCTCCAGGCCAGCAATGATGTAACCATGGTGGGCATGGGTGTGAAGGTGGAAGAGGAAGGCCCAGGTGATATCAGCAGTGGAGAGGTTGGCAGGGAGCTCCAGAGAGCTTCACCCTGCAGCTGGCTGACACGTACACCGGCCGGGCAGGCAGATTTTCAGCTGAGGATGTCGCACTCGCCCTTGGTAAAAGAGGTAATGTCATTATTCATTTACTAATTCAGATTTCACTTTAAAATGAAGGACTAGTTTATATAGAGATAGATATGTTGTCTTTTTAAAATGTATTTTCTTGTGAATGTAGAGTTGTTTGTGTTGTTTCAAAGGCCATCACTGGGATTGTCATGAAACCACAGGGGACATCACTGGGAACATCCCCGCGAGGGGACGGCTCTCCAAGAAAAGAACGGACACAGGGACACAGCCCTCCAGGCCAAGATGGAGGCATTCGGAGTTTTGACAAATTGGACCTCCAGCATAGCGTTAGTGAGGGTGAGCCATTGACATTCCATGCACTGTTCATGCTACATGTACCATACAAGGACCTTCTCCACTCTTGGGCAAAAAAATGAACCAAACTGTAGTGCCTCAGCATTAAACTTTGGCCTACTTTTTTCCCCAGGGGTGCTTAGACACACACACCACATACATGTAGTCACGTATTTTTTATAAAATTCAATTTCCAAAGAAATGGTCCCTGCCGCATTGTCAAAATATCAGGTTTTTATCACACTGTGGGGACATGTGGTCCCCATGGTGTAATATATACATAACACACACACACAAACACACACACGATTTGTTTATTGTTTTTTTGCTCTGATATGGAGATAAAAGTTGCTTGAAAAAAGACATTTTCCTTTTTGATATAATTTTCTCTGAGATTTTTCTCTTTCGACCAGTTTGACCTTTACCCTAATTCCTGTCCATTTCATGTGCTTTTACACATTCTTTTGTTCCATGTGGATGCACAGTAATGCCCACGATCAAAAAACTTCTGAATTCAGACTTGAGAGAGAAATTTTTGGTCAAGAATGTCCATGGTAGCACAAGTTTGAAAGGTGAGAGGCCACCGCACTCCTCATATATGCACCAAGATCAGGGCTGGACTGGCCATCTGGCGTACCGGGCAATGCCGATGAACATTTTTGGGCTGGTCCGGGGCCCTCCTCTGAATCGTAGCGGCTGCTCCCATATACTAAATACACACAAAACTATACTATTGTAAATTTTCCCAAACTCTTGGCAGCTAGAATATATTATTTATATTGAAAATGTAACTTGCGATTTTATATATCTCTCATTTTTGTTATACATTCTTATTATGGTGGGTGTATGGTATAATCTTTAACATAAAAAAAAACTGTAAAATCCATACACCAAACATAGAATATAATTCATAGTAATGTTTAGAAGTCAAAGTAAGCTTTTCGTTTTGTATTTAATGGTTTTCCGTTTGGGAGATTTGCAAAAAACTGCAATGCATGATGTGTAGGATCTAAAGGCTGCCTAACGTCCTCATCTGTCTGACGACTGTTGCATATGTTGGTCCAGAAAGTAATTCAATTTCGCCATGTAGACTATGTTCTTAAAAACTACTTTTTGTTGGATATGGCCCAATTATATGCCGTGTGCCTTTTAATTTGTTTGCAATTTCGCCAGGTAGGCTACCTTCTTTAAACTGAGTTTTGTTAGACTACTTATTTCGGGATGTTGTATTGTAGTCTTTGTAAATATGTATATAGTTTAGCATCAAGAATGAGGGTTGGCATCAAGAAAGACTTACCTGCATCACTGATGTCAAAATGTGGGAAATATATGGTTGTATAAATAAATGCGTTAAAGTAGGTTAATGATTCTGTGCTGTCTAAATTGTATAAAACTTAGGCTACATGACACTTGAATCGGCTATATCCGAATGCATGGACGTATTATGAGAATATGTTTATGCTTCTTTGACATCCACTTTCACTTCAAGGTGGGAATTGTGACACTGTGTCCATCTCTCCCAAGATGAATCCCTGAGTAGTGAAAGAGCATATCAATTTTTTAACATGGCTACTCTCTTCCTTGTAAGCTGCTGCGCTTTATTTTTATTTTTGAAATCACACAACGTACACATATATCCTCTGGTATGTCATGTGCTTTCGCATATCGTATAAATAATCGTAGTGGGCCGCCATGACCAAAGA
>JAODUD010000127.1:28430015-28442871 GCA_026784285.1 Stomatorhinus walkeri
TGCAAGGTGCCAACCTGCATACCAGGAGCAATTGGGGGTTCAGTGTCTTGCTCAAGGACACTTTGATGGGGTCAGGATGAACCAGGGCTCAAACCTGCAACCCTACAGTTGCTGAACGATAGTGCTACCTCCTGCTTCACCATCTTCCCCATCTTTGTTACCTGACCGTTGGAGTGGTGGCACTGAGACTAGGGACCTCTGCCAACAATCGGAAGGTTGCTGGTTCAAATCCCGTAAATTCCCAGAGAGATTCTACCCAGTTGGTCCCTTAAACAAGGCCCTCAGCCTGCAATTGCTTCATCCTGGCTATGAAGTTAATCTACATCCAGCCCTATAAGGAGGTCCTCCAACTTACAGGGAAAAACTTGGTCACCACCAGAAAAGGAAAAAAAAAACTCACACTAATGTGATGCCGAGGTATCACCCTCCACATGACTGCACCCAGGTTCTCATCCCTGAGGTGGTATGTCGTGTGGTGGGTGCGGCAGCACACTGTAATTAGTGCATGCTCCTTACCTCCTCCTTTGAATGAATGCTATGAATTAGCATTTTTATGATACTTAAAAGATGCCCAAATATACCACCAATTAGTTTGTACTTGAAAACTATCAAATATCAAGGGCCCAACAGCAATATTAATCTGCCAGCCACAGGATTCAAACCAGTGACCCCCATACACACACATAGAGTGCTACAGAGCCACACACCACCTTTTATTAAATGACTATCAATTAATAATAGAATACTGCCAGATGAATCATTGGGCTTAATGGCTTAGAAAACATAATTTATATTTAATGCAAAAGAGGGGAATTTTGTAGTGCAGCCTTACTTTCAGTAAAAATGTTGCATGTTATCCTACATAAGCATACAATAGCCATACGGATTGTTGTTTTATATTTGATAACATTTATATACAAGAATTTTTGGTAGTGACAGAATTTGAGAACGTGACAGGATAGAGTGGTTCTTTAATTTGACATGAATTGATCCATGCTCAGTTTGGTTTAAAGGAATCTAATCAGCCACTCAACTTGACCTCCAAGCCAAAAGGACTCGATATAGGCAAGTCAACTAGTGGGCAAACCCTGGAAATGGCCTCCGTACCCTTGCAGAGCAGCTTTGGACCTCGTGACCTACAACTCAGCCCCCCTCAATCTGGACTCAGCCTAAGTTAGTGTCGGCGCCTCCCATTTAACCCAGTACCTCCTGAGTTTCTTTACTTTTTAATTTGATTTAGAAGTAATGTTCCATTATGCTATATTGATTTATTTGTTATGCTGTTCCATTTCTTAAAAAACAGCATTGAAAAAGGACAGACAGAATAAAACCTCTCTCACAGTGCATACACAATTGCTTATCATTGCTTGACACTTTCATTAATTCAGCAATTTTAATTCTGCTATTAGAATGGCAAGTTGTTGTTCATGGACCACTGCCTACCGCCTGAAATGTGAATTTGTCATACAGACTTCTTGGGCGAGGGAGACGTAGTGAGCCAGACTCTACATGATGCTCAGCAGCTTTTGAGGGGCCATGTGGCTTTAGGGAGAGACACTGATAATGGCAGAAAGGTGAGTTGGTTATTGGTAGGCTCTTCTAACTCCCTGCCCTCAACAACAGAGCTCTGCCTGACAGTAAGACCACCATAAGTATACATATGTAACCTGTGAGCTGATCATAGAACCTGAAGTCAATATATATCACTGTCAGGTGAAGCATTTCATTTTCATATAGCCTCATCTGAAGAACAGACTGACTCTAGTCTTCTGTTATCAAAGTATACTGTAATTTATAAAATATTTTTTTTGTCTATGCATTACTTCCTTCTCTTGTCCTGCTTTTATCTTTTCTGACCACCAGTACAAATATTGAAAAAACTGAGTAAAGTACAGATTCCTCTTGCTATTCTCTTTTCCTGCTGAATAGGATTAAAAGACTGTAGTGGTTCTGATGACACCTACTGTACACTATATATTTTTTTTCCCCATTGCCTTTTGGAAATGGCATTTTGGTGTCCCTGTGCTCCATATGCTACAGATTTCTCGAGGTGTACAGTTGACACATGAAGAGAGAAAGGAAGATGAGCAGATTCACCAGCCCAAAGAGGACCATCCCAGCAGTGATTCAGAGGGTAAGCCTCTGAACAGCCAAACAGTTTTGGATGCTGAATGCTATTTAAAGAAAAGTAACATGAAGATCTAAATCTACAGGTACAAGTGTTGAGATAAAAGAAGTATAGGAAATTTTTGAAATATTAGTAGTTTTCCTAATATATAGATAGCACTAATGAACCATGAGCTAAAAATCTTGACTGTTAGTACTTATCTGAATAGTGAATTGAAAGTGTTGTGCCTGTGCCAGGATACAAATGAGATTGTGTGTTAGGGGCCGTGTCTGCTCCAGGAGTCAGTGGCTTTGCTGAGGTCCACACGCCCTCCTCAGGACACATCAAAAGACCTATGAATGCCTTCATGGTTTGGGCGAAGGATGAGCGCCGCCGCATCCTGCAGGCGTTTCCAGATATGCACAACTCCAGCATTAGCAAGATTTTGGGTATGTTGATAGCCTGATTCTAGCTGGACTTCTGCCTAGTTCCTCTTCTGCAGCTCTGGCAAAATGGCACAAGTTACAAAAATCAGCATTAGTTACAGCATGTTCAGTGATTTATTTTTTGTTAAGGATACTTTCATGTTTAGGTAGTGTTTTTAGTTTCTCCTCCTGGTCCTTTGTGTCCATGCTGACCTATCTTTCCTATACACTGCTGTGCTTCCCATAACACAGGCTTCATATGCCTTGTTCTCTGCTCCTTTCTCGCTTTTGGTTCCTGTCTTTGTTTTTGTTGTTGTTGTTAAGCTTCCACAGGCCATTCTGAATGTCACTTCAGGCCCAATTGTCAATATGGCTCTATTCTGAGTGTAACACCTGCTGCTATTGTGGGCACAGAAGGGTATGCTAGAGCATGATCCTCCACCTGCTTCCCTGTGGCAGGCAAACAGATCAGTTATATTCAAACTAAAGCAGAATATGACATTTTTAAGCATCTCTACCATACTTATCTATGTTATCTATCTCTATCATAATGTTCTATTTATTTTAAATAAAACCAAATATTTGTTCTAGATTTGTAAGCATGTGTTTCTCATACTCAGCCTAGCCCGACAGTGAATGAAAAATTTCAGTCACTGAGATTAAGGGCTGTGCAAAGACAATCACTGGATATTTGTCCGTGGAGTCCAATTATAATGTAAAACTGGGATCTCAGAAATAGCACATCTGCCCAGACAGTAGTGTATGTGTGGAATAAATGTGCATCGCTTGCTCCTCTGAAGAGACAAGAAACCTGTGCTGCTGCTAGATAAAATTTCCAGGTCATCTTAAACTTTTGCTTCTCTGTAATGAGAAGGGTGGAACTGTAACTGGTATTATTGTAGAGTAAACTCCTTGTAGAATACTTCAGATTTAAATACTGCTCCACAGGTCCACTGTCCCAGGCTGCTTGACTACCAAACACTGGCCTCTGCCACTCTTAAACTGGCTCTGTTAAATGGACTGACTCCCTGCCCAGCACACTGAAACTAAAGTCCACTTTGTCTGTTCATTGCACATTCCACTCATCTGTTTATTCAGCCCATTTGCATGTTTCACATCTGATCATCGGTTTAATTTATGTATGTATTTTTGTATGCTGTATCTTGTATACATGTCTAGATTTCACTGTAATTTGTCTTAGTATATCTTATGTTTATACCTTACATAGAGGGCTGAGTTTTGGCACAGGTAGCCTGATCTGATTCGATTCCGATTCACAAGCTAATTCTTCGATTCAGTTTGATTTGATTCAATTTGATTCAATTCAATTTGATTTGATCAATAGGAATGAGGTATGAAATGCAATATAGCAGCTTTCCATTTCTGGAGAAATGTATAAAAATCACTAAATGTAAATAAAATTTTACAAATGCAGGGTCATTGGAAACAAACTGTGAAAACCAATAAGGAAAGGTCAAAGGCTTGCATACCAAAATCTTTTTTTATGTGAGGAACATATGGGTATAGCTCTTTAAAATCAGAAGGAACCTCTCTTTCAAAGCACAAAAAAAATTATTTCTGACTGAAGAATCGCTTAAAATAAAAATATTCAAGTCTGAAACTCACGTCATGTTTCAGAAAGATTTTAACTTGAAGAAATGTGCTAAAGTATAAATTAAAACATTTTTATTTGAAGAATGTATGGGTATTGCTTAGAACAGGGAATTGGCCTTGACCTTATAATTCGATTTGATTTAGATTTTCAAGTGCCTGATGTGATTCGGTTTCAATTTTATTAGATTTATGTATGACACTAATGTGCGATCAAACCAGATATGTTGTAAAAACAACGACAACAGGCACACCATGGTAGCATTAACATTGCAGAACAATTACATGCATACCATTACAAGACAAAAATAAGATAATGAGAAGCAATATGTAATATTTAAGATTCAGAGTACTTTATCCCCAAGGGGATATTTTTGCATTGCATAAATAACATTAACACAAATACACAAGGCAATAAGGTAACACAGAATTACAAATTTGAAAAACTACTATCAATTACAAACTACTATACTAGATTTTGCATGAAAGCATGAAATTTATTCTTGTACTTACCCTGAATACACTAAAATATTTTGTTCACACTTTTCTCTTCTAGTTTCTTCTAACTTCTAATCACATTCATTTGCTTCTGTGTTACCCACCATTTTTGAAAAAACAGATAATTAACAATATTCTTGTAACTGACATCAGGTCACATTCAATAATATCCATTTTCTCTTAATTTTTTTAATTTAATGACGTTATTTTGCATCAACATAAGCAGTGTACTGAATATGACAGGTGTGAGAATAAAGCCATACTTGACTTGTTTGCATTCACATGCTCAGTATACTCCATTGTCATGACTGATGATTCACCAAGATGGTGACACAAGGAGAATGCACTCAATACTATTGCAACCTTCCTATAGGTGAGTGAAAATAGCGTCAACAGGACTAATAAAAGAGAAATTGAGTGAAAATATTTTCAAAGTCATAAGGAAAAGGCTTACATTCACAAAATCCCAAAACTGATCTAGTTATTCATTACTGAATCGTCAAGATCAGGAACACAATTAATAATAAAATCAATTTTTCTCCACCCCTGCTTACGTATCTATATGCTGTTTATTACTTTTGTTGCACTGTGACCAGTAAGTAATTATACTTAATCTCGGTTTGATGCCCATGCATCATAGAGCTGATATGATACTTTAGCGTGACTTTTGACTCTTATTCACACTTTTATTCATTTTTTTAAAAGAAAACAACAATTTGCAGCAAGTAATGCTTATTTTAAAATTAGCCATATAAAAGTGCATCAGTTTCAAAGGTAGTGACTTTAGTCTGTGCGAATGACCACCAACCTGAAACGACCTGTAACCCTCAGGCTCACGTTGGAAGGCTATGTCCAACCAGGAGAAGCAGCCTTATTATGAGGAGCAGGCTCGGCTCAGCCGGCAGCATCTGGAGCGTTACCCCGACTACAAGTACAAGCCTCGTCCAAAGCGCACCTGCATAGTGGAGGGCCGGAGGCTGCGTGTGGGCGAGTACAAAGCCATGATGAAGAGTCGTCGTCAAGAACAGCATGGCACCTACACAGCCAGGTGAGGCTTCTTTTCCTATCTGCAACATGTGGAAAATAAACATATAAAACAAATCATTACATGGGACAGTATCACTACACTTGATGTGTGTACATAGTCTGAACTAGAGCTTTATCAATAATGCAATTAATCATTATATTTCAAGTCTTTGTCATGTTTTTTCATTGATATTTTGAGCCTCTGCATCGGTTTATTAATTTATTGCTGTACCACTGAACCTACTGAAATCTAAGTCGATTCTTTTTCAATATTTGGTGAATTCTTTGTGTTCCCCCCCCCATTTGCTGTTTTAGAAACAGATAAACGCACTTTACATATGCACAAAGAAACGCATAGTTTATACAACTGAGCGAAAACTTTAACATACTGACTCATCCTTGGTAGTTATAGGTATTTAATGTTTTTAAGTAAATTTGGCCTATTTTAAATTTTAGTAGTTCTATTATTTCAATATTTGAGTGTTACACATCGAGATGCAATGGTAATATTGTGATGCATCGTGATGATCATGGGCTCCTTGGCAACATCTAGCCCTGGTCTGAACCCGTACCCAAAAAGTAACACTAAAAGGAATTATCTTTTTATTTCCTAAAGAATTTTTCAAATATTTTATGAGTATGTTCTTCAGTCTTTACATAAGAACATAAGAAATTTGCAAACGAGAGGGGGCCATTCAGCCCATAAAGCTCGTTAGGGGAGAACTTAACTAATAACTCACAGTTGATAAAATCTTATCTAGCTCTGATTTAAAGGAACCCAGGGTTTTAGCTTCCGCTACACTAGCAGGAAGACTATTCCATACTCTAGCTACACACTGTGTAAAGAAGTGCTTCCTCAAATTTCTTTAAAAATGGTATCCCACTAATTTCCACTTATGGACACGAGTTCTAGTATTTAAACTAAATTTGAAATAACCATTTGGCTGAACAGCGTCCAGACTCGTTAGAATCTTATAGACCTGGATCATGTTCCCCCTTAGTCTCCTTTGCTCAAGGCTAAACAGATTCAGCTCAGCTAACTTCTCCTCATAAGACATTCCTCTAAGACCAGGAATCATTATCGTAGCCCTCTGTTGCACCTTTTCTAGGGCAGTAATGTCCTTCTTAAGGTATGGTGACAAAACCTGCACACAATATTCTAGGTGGGATCTTACCAAAGAATTATATAAATGTAACATCACCTCCCTTGACTCCTCACACCTAGAGATATAACCCAACATTCTATTGGCCTTTTTTATTGCTTCCTCACTCTGACGAGAGTGGGACATGGAAGCATCAATATATACACCGAGATCTTTCTCGTAATCAGCTACCTTTATTTCAGTGGAACCCATATAATATCTGTTTTTTATATTTCTGCTCCCAGCATGGATTATCTTGCATTTATCTGTGTTAAATTCCATCTGCCAAGTATCAGCCCAGTTGCTAATAAAATCCAGATCCCATTGTAGCCTCTCTGCTGCTAGATCAGTATCTGCTATACCACTCACCTTGGTGTCATCTGCAAATTTAATCAGTTTAGTGTATGTGTTGGTGTCAATATCATTAATACAAATTAGCAACAATAGTGGTCCTTAAATTGAACCCTGTGGTACCCCACTATGAACGCAGGCCCACTGTGACATAATAACTACTTGCTGCTTCCTGTCAGTTAACCAGTTTTTCGATCTAAGATGCCACATTTCCTAAAGTACCTGCAGCTTTGAGCTTTAGTAAGAGCCGTTTCTGGGAGACAACATCAACATCAAAGGCCTTCTGGAGATCTAAGTAGATCACATCGTAGGCCTTTTTGTGATCAATTTCACTTGTAGCTTCCTCAAAGAGCTCAAGTAGATTAGTTAAACAGGATCTACCTCTCCTAAATCTATGTTGGCTATCCCTGAGAATGTTATTTGCATCCAGGTAATCTACCATTTTCACTTGGATTATAACTTCCATTATTTTTCCAGTAATGCTAGTTAAACTGATTAGCCTATAGCTGATTTTAATTAGTCATTTAACAAATAAGTTTAAGCAATATGCACTTTTTTTGTGAATCAAAAACCATTATGAATATACACTATGTGGACAAAAGTATTGGGACAGTGTGCCTGCTGTTGGATGGAGTGGTGTAAAGTGTGATGAATCTGGTTTCCCTGTCTGGCAGTCTGATGGATCAGTGTGGGTTTGGTGGATACCAATAGAAGGTTGTCTGCCAGACTGCATTGTGCCAACTGTAAAGTTTGGAGGAGGAGGGGTAATGGTATGGGGTTGTTTTCAGGGGTTGGGCTAGGACCTTTAGTTGCAATGAAGGGATTTATTAATGCTTCATCATGCCAAGACATTTTGGGCAATTTTATGTTCCAACTTAGGAATAGTTTAGGGAAGGCCCTTTCTGTTCCAGCATGACTGTGCCCCAGTGCACAAAGCAAAGTCCATAAAGGCATGGTTGGTTAGGTAACTGGTAACCAATTTCCCTATGGCCACAAAACCTTTGACTAGAAACTTATTTTAAAGAGTATTTTAAAAAATTATTTATTCATCCACCTTTGGGATAAACTAAAACACAGATTGTGAGCCAGGCTTTTATGCCCAACACCAGTGCCTGACCTCACAAATGCTCTTCTGGATGAATGGGGAAAAGTTTCCACAGACACACTCAAAAATTTTGTGGAAGCCTTCCCAGAAGAGTGGCAGCCATTGTAACTGCAAACGGGGGACCAATTCCATTTTGATGCTTATTGGTTTTGAATGGGGGGGGCGGCATGGTGGTGCAGTGCTTAGCACTGTTGCCTCACACCTCTGGGACCTGCGTTCGAGTCTCCGCCTGGGTTCCATGTTTGCATTTCCCTGCCGTAGTTCCACTGTCCAACAAAGCCTGTTCACAGCCTTAGGCCTTGGACGAGTGGTTGAGAAACCTGGGAGCATTTGTAACCCCACTAATCTCAAGGACATCATAATTGATTCTCAGCAATATATACTTCCTGTAAAGTAATCATTTAATATATATAACATTTTACTAGAATTATTTTACTAGTAACTATAGATTGATTTTTTTTTAATGCTGCTTATTGAATAACGGAACTGCTTCACCTATGAATGCAAAACCTGTGACTCAAAATTATTTTAAACAGTTTGTTATATAATTCATCCATACACATGTATTATTTTGCTTTTAAATTTTCTTCATCTAATTCTCAATTACATCTCATTTTTGATTTTGTGATTTGAAAATGGTTATCAGTTATTTTTTTGTAATCCTTTTTCATGTATTAGCCAATCAGAGCCACCACTGCACTACCCCACCAGCGACATTCATTATCCTAGTCCCCCCGAGTCCATTACAGCGGTTCACCTGCCCCCCACACTGATGAAGCACTACCTGCCCAGTGGACTGGAGTCCTTGCCGGCACAAGCCATGGAGACCAGCAGCAGTATTGTGGAAAGACACCCCTACAGTGAAGGAGATGAGAGCGATTCTGGGGAGCGCAGCGAGGGAGAGCTTGTGGTTTTGACTGACTGAGTGCAATTAAATGCTTGGTTTGGGGACAAAGTCACAATAAGGCAGCTTATTGGCTCCAGTCTCTATCAGATCCACACCTGTGGACCACAATGCCAAATATGTCTGACTTTTGGGTGTGAAGATGTTGCTGTTGAATGAGAACACATGTTCCAAAGGATACTTCATTTTTATTTATTTATTGTCATTTTTTTTTGTCATTTTACAGAATATTATTGGAGGTACAGGGAACAGTACCTTTTGATTTTAAATAAAAGTGCCATTTGGATGAAGAAGGGCTTGCTGATGTTACTACTCTCAAATTCCATTATATTTGCTATTCCATTTTCTGCTGTCATGAATTTAAGGTTGTGCTGTTGCTAAGGAACACCTCAGTGCTATAAACCAATGTACAAACTTACAGAATATTAAGTAATTCAAACATTATTATTATTATTATTATTATTATTTAATTAATAATAATAATAAAAATAAGCAGCTCAAGTAGATGTTCAATGTCTCTTTTGTCTATAATTTCATATAAATAGTTTATTAATAAAGTTCATGTACAGTCCATGTCCAACCATGTAGAATGGGAAATAGCTAATGTGTCAAATATTGGGTCAAAAAAATTTACATTACAACCCAATAGCAGAACACACTCTATACATCCAGCGTGAAATAAACATGGCGTCTTTGTACAGTTCTTGGGGTTTGTGTGCTTTGTCTTTCTATGTAAATCACAGAGAGCACTTTGACAGTTGCGTTTTTATTACATACAGCACTTTCGAGGGTTCAGTAAGAGAGGTGCTTTGCAGAATAGATTTATTGATGTTTAGTGTCTTTGTTCTAGGATAAAACTAGAACGATACAATAGGTATATGGGGAAATAGAATTTAAGGCTCTTTTTTTGAAACTGATATTCCATTGGTTTTATGGCTTAATACTCTCTCTGTTTCAGTTACACCATAACTTTGCATGTATTTTTGCCTCTTATTGTCGAGGGGGTGAAGACCTTCTACTGAAGCATTAGGGAAAATGCTCAAAAGTGAAGCATTAGCATCCATCCGTCCATCCTCTATACCTGCATGTCTTATGCAGGGTTGTGGTGGTCTGGAGCCTATCCCAGAGTACAAGGCAGAGAACAGCATACTAACCTTCACTGATTAAATTATTGTGCAGTGTCTGAAGTGTGCTTGAGTACTGCAAAATGCTCCTGACCTTATACCTCAATATGCAGTTTTTACAAAATGTGTTCATTTTCTCATTCCTATATGTATGAAAGCATAAACTTCATCATCCCCAAAAAAGTATGTTTGCTTACAGTTTCCTTTAGAGTCCCCACATTAACTCACTTAACTGACTGGCTATAAGTAGTTAGAAGGAAGCTGGATGGATTCTTCCACCAAGTTTTATTTGATTTGTATATGCAGTATACATTGACCGTCAATATAGAATCAGGATGCCACCATGGTTCTAGCAGAGTGAAATAAAAGTGTCTAGGCAAGTTAAATGTCCATGACTTTATAATACGTTGGATTATTAATATGGTTATAAAAAGCACATCATGCTAAAATGTTAAACTTAATGTAAGACTTCCAACTATGTTTTGATTCTATTTATTTCCAAATTGAATTTTTTTTTATCAGTTCTCAGAAAAATGATTACTCAAATCAATTTATAGAATACCTAGTTTTTAAAAAACAAGCCAGGTAAAACTGGTATATCATTGTGCTGATGTGGTTAAGAAAATAAATATATTTTCCATTAAACACGTTTATCCATATAAACGACTAGTTATACTCCTAATACAGCTATCATTTTTTAAAGTTTTCCCTCAACACATGATGCATATGTTAGACATAAATCCTTTTCAACAATGTCTTACTGTTACATGCCTGCTCTAGCCCAAAATATGTTCAGATGTCCTGTGTAAGAACTTGGTAACAAAAGTGAACTGGCCTGATAGTAAACCACTTCTATTATAATCAGGTAAAATGTCAGAACATGTTTTGACAGTTTAAACCTTTCAGTGTACATATAGACATAGATTTATATTTTGTTTATAATAGTTTGTTATTTGAAAGTTTACATTTTCTGTGATTTCCAAATTGTGTGTGTTTGAATGGAATAAAAATATTTGTATCATAATATTAGTCTCATTTGTCTTTTGTTTATGATAATATCTAAAGTATATCCTGAATTGCATCTGTGAAATTCCCACATGTACAAAAGGGTTATATGTTGGATAATGCTATCAACAAAACAACAAAAAAATTTTTAATATTCGGTATCTTATTCACCTAAGGAGAAATACACTCAAATGGATTTGGAAATGGCCTGTGGATCAGATTCCATATACATATACTGTACTTGCATGGAGTATCATTGAAAACAGACTTCCTCAGTATACTTTTCCAGGTCCAAAGAATTGAATATGGGTCAAGGCAAAGGAGATGAGCAAAAGAAATTTATTTTCTTGACAAAGAATATTTTTTCCTGTAAGAACTAATCTTGGTTTTAACAAAAAAACAAAAAACTATACATTGAATGTTCATCTGCTGATGGATTTATGAACTTTTTTTAAACAACTAACTATGAAAACAGACGGATGATGTATGGTGTTCTTGTGTTCTCTCTGTACTTGTCAAGGTTTTCTCCAGTACTCTGACTTTCTCCTGTTGTTCAAAGACATGCAGTTTACATGAGTGCACAAGCCCCTGTATGAGTGAGAACAATAGATTGGCATCTCACTGTGGACATCCACTACCTCATTTCCTCATTCCCTGTACTTCTGGGGTTAAGCTGCAGACTCTGCTGGAGTAGCATTTATTGTAGTCATATTGACTAGCTACATTTGATTAATAGTTCTTTTATTATTAACAAGTGAAAACTATACAAAAATGGATAAATTAACAATTTTCTAACATTAAATGTGGATCAGCATAATCAACTTTAGTGTGTAGCCTAATTTATAAAACAGGTGAATGGTTAATATTGCATAAATAAAACTTTTGTACAGGTCTGCGTTTATTGCATTTATTGTATAGGGGAAACGTGACTTTTTGGAACAATTCTGCTTCTACAAACACAAAAACTCAAAACATATGTAAAAGATCTTTAAAAATTGCAGACAGTCTTGGTGTGAAGCTGAATCAAATTTTGAGACAAATTGCACAAAAATTGAAGCACATCGTGATAGCAAAAAGATGGGCAGACACAGACATTTGATCTTGTTAGCATGATAACTCAAAAATTATTTAAGTATTTTCCATACATTATATGGGTGATGATTTGGCACTGTTTTAATTTTGAGACAAACTGCACCAAAACTGAAGCAACACCGCTTTGTGGCAGCAAAGGGAACAATGACTGCAGAAGATGTTTGAGCTTGTAAATTCTAGTTGACCCTATTACACTGTTTACTCTATTTGATCTTCCATGGATCTTATTACCACTTCACAAAAACATTATATGGTTGAAAAAATACACCTGATACACCTAAGACCCCAAATCAAAGCAGCAGCACTAGGTGGCAGTAGAGGACAGAAAGGGAGGCTGCAGAAGCCATTTTGTGAACAGAGTCATCTAAGTCATCTACACTACTCACAATGTTAGGGATATTGTTATTTACATGAGTGCTTTTCCTATTTGCTCTGAATTTTAATGAAATAAGTCAAAGTTCCCTTT
>JAODUD010000127.1:28451892-28462953 GCA_026784285.1 Stomatorhinus walkeri
ACCTCTGTCATCATTTTAAGTGGGAGAACTTGCACAATCGGTGGCTGACTAAATACTTTTTTGCCCCACTGTACACCAATCAATCATAACATTGAAACCACCTGCCTAATATTGTGTGGGTCCTCCTCATGTGGTTAGCAGCAGATCCTTTAAGTCCTGTAATATGTGAGACAGGGTCTCTATTGATTGGACTTATTTCTCCAGCACATCCCACAGATGCTCCATCAGATTGAGATCTGCGGAATTTGGAGGCCAAGTCAACATCTTTAACTTTTTTCCCCATGTTCCTTAAATCAATCCTGTAAAATATTTGCAGTGTGGCAGGGTGCACTATTCTATTGAAAGAGGCCACTGCTACAGGGAATACTGTTACGTTGAAGGGGTGAACATAGTCTGGTTTAGGAAGGTGGTGTGCATCAAAATAACTACATGAATCCCAAGACCCAAGGTTTCCCAGCAGAACACTGTCCAGAGCATCACACTACCTTTACCAGTTTTCCTTCTTCCCATAGTGCATCCTGGTGCCATCTCTTCCCCAGGAAAATGATGATGCTGTCCACATGATGTAACAGAAAACATGACTCATCAGACCAGGCTACCTTCTTTCTTTGCTCCCTGGTCCAGTCGTGATACTCATGTACCCATTGTAAATACTTACAGTGGTGGACAGGGGTCAGCATGGACATCTTCACCAGTCTGTGGCAATGCAGCCTGATACTCAGCAAACTGCAGTGTGTTCTGACACCTTTCTGTCAGAACCAGCATGAATTTTAAAGCAATTTGTGCTACAGTAGCTCCTGTGGGATCACACTACATGGGCTAGCCTTCAATTCCCATGCACATAAATGAGCCTTTGGTGCCTTGGGTTGGCTTTCCTTGGACCACTTTTGGTAGGTACTGACAACTTGGCCCTTGTCAAAGTGGCTTAGATCCTTACGCATGTCCATTTTTCCTGCTTCCATCGCATCAGTTTTTAAGTGACTGTTCACTTGCGTAATTTATAATGGCACTGCATTCTTAATTCTTAGTTATTTCTACCTAATTGTGATGTGTGAGGTATTCTGTTCATATTGCAACACACCATTCATTGGAAGAGTTAAAGTCAAAGGCATTTATAAATATTTAAATACAAATAAAAGAAAAATTATCTGTACAGTTTTTCCAAGTAAAATTGGTTCGGTACATTAAATATTCTTAAGTCCGAAGATAAATGTTTTAGGAATGTCCTTGTAAAACAAAGCAAAAAACCTGTCTGGATTCATTTCATTTTCTTAATATTACAATCCACCCCGCAATCAATATGTTAAATACATTACCCAAGTGCTCCATATTCTCTAATTGAAATGCATTTGCTACCAAAAATTTGGAACTATATATTACTTCATATCAATGTAATACAAACTTAAATAAGTTAGAGTGCCTGTAACAGTACTACTCCAAAACAATTCCACTGGACTTGCATAAAGCTATCATGCCTGCACACACACTCACATATACATGATACATATTAATGGATGAATGCATGAATACACACACACACACATAGGTTTACAATTGTATCTTTGTGAGGGCTCTCCATTCATTCCTATGGGGAAAACCCTAATTCCAACATGATGACCTTAACCTGTACAAAGCCCTAACTTTAACCATAAGTAGCCAAACAAAATGTGACATTTTTAATTTTTTTGATTACATTCTCAGATCTTTGTGGGAACCATCTTACCATATAGAGGAAAAATTACATTAACTGAAGCAGGATGGAAAGAATTCAGGTTTACTTGTAAAGCAGCACTTTTTACATTATTAATTTGTGGAGACAATCATCACTTGTTGATTAGGATACTAAATTATTAACATTTAATAAATTATTAAGAACTGGCCAACTAAAGTGCAGAAGTTAATCTTTTCTCCATGGTGGACACTTCAAAAAGAGGAAGCATCAAGTGAAAATGGCAGCTGATTAGCCAGGTGAGGCTAGTCTCCAGATACTTTGCTCATTTCAGTGGCTAATTAATCTAGTTCCTACATAAATGCTTTATCACAGTGGTCTGACCAGAACTTAAATCAGTATAAATCAAGTGCATAATAAAGGGTATTCCTTCATAAACATGCACGCACGCACGCACACACAAAAAAAAAACCTTAGCAATCAAAATAAGGAAGAACAGTTAGAGGTACCTTGAGTTCTTAACCACAACATAGTTCATGGCTATAAATGAAGAAAATTAACACATTCCAAGAAGGGTGTCCTGCAACTGAAAGTAGCCAATGGATATGATTAGCTTTTGATTTTGCATTATCAGTCAATTTATGATTTTATTTACATGGCCCACAATAGTTTATAATTATTCAACCAATCAGAGGCCTGTGAAGGGAACAACTTGAGTAGAGCTCAAGCTGAACTTGACAAAATACCAGTGAAGTAATTCACCAGCCAGAGAACTGAGGACATGACATGTTAATTGCAAATAAAATTTGGTTTAATAATCAAAAAAGTGTATTAAATAAATAAGTGGAAGTTCCACTGCAGTTAGTGTACATTAGTCATTTTAACCACCCCCCCCCCAAAAAAAAAAAAATCATTCACAGACAGCAAACTGGTAAAGACATCAGATATGCAGTTGCACATTTTGAAGTAATATTTCCTCCAAAAGTAAAGTGGTTGTCATTATGGTGAAAGTGCTAGGCATATTCATGGGTGGAAATGTGTTTCTAGTCATATTTATCCAGTTTCTGAAATATCCTTGCTTTTTATTCCGGAATTTTCAGAGCCATGACTTCTGGCTTGATCTTGAAGTACTGGTTAAACCGTAGTGCTGCATATCTGCAAGACAGGGCGAATGAAGACATGAATGTCATTTAATGATTTTCAAACCATTTCCCCCAAATAGTTAGCCAAAAACCATAATAGTGTTAAGATCAAACACCACAAAATGAAATCAAATGTTTTTAAATCTTTTAACTGTATTACATTCAACCCACAACAAACAATTTGTGGTACCACTTTTACAATAAGGCTCCCTCTTGCCACTTACAAATGGAAGTAAGTCATTAATAAAAAAGGTGTATTTTAACTTTATAATTGTCTATTAATGATTTATATGGTGATACAACTAATTAATAACCTGATTAGTCTTAAACCACTGTAAAGTGGCACTCAATTTGTGTGGTGATATATTTTCATATATCTGCTCAATTGTTTCATTTTATTCTCTAATTCCTGCCCTGGGCCATTTAAATGTTATTGATTATTAAATTATATTGCCATTTATTTATGCAACTACCTCAGAAGCAAAACCGGAGTTTTAGACCAGAATGTGTCAAACTCTAGCCATGGGGGGCTGTAGGCCTGTGTAGCTTAGTTCTTTCCTGTTCCACCACAAATGATTCAGCTCAAGAGCTGTGTGGTAATTAGCACAAGGAGTTGAATCAGGTGTGTTCTGAGGAGAAACCAAAAACTGTGCAGGCCTCCGGCCCTCCAGGACTGGAGTTTGACTCCCCTGTTTTAGACAATGAGGCTTTATAATTTGAGTCTTTCTTGAAAGCAACATTGATATATTACGTCAGAGTCCATGAGAATGTTCAAGACTGTATCTAACGACAAATCCATATACATTTTCCACTTTGGCTTTCCTCTTTAATCAAAACAACTTTGTAAATAACAAAATACCCCTAACGAATACATAAGGTGTAAATGTTGCTAGTATCATTGGCTGACAGTTTAGAATACATTGCTGATAAAAAATGCAATCAATTGCCTAGCCCAGACAAGCTTATATGCTACACCATAGGCTGTGATGTATTTTTCTAAACCACTAGTCAATGCCACCAAAACCCACACACTGACATCATTATGTGTAGAATGGTTACCAATTAGGCAAGTATCCTGGTCACTTAGTTTCACTGGGGACCCCTGACTTAGTGTCTGTATGAAACAATGTTTCTTAATTTAAGTTCTGGAACTTGGTTCCTGGCCATCTCAGCTGGTGACCAATATAGCTTCCAGCCACTTTCATATGTCACTTTCACACTGCACAACAGAAACTGTGACCTTTATACTAAATAAGCATGGGAGAAGCAAAAAACTTGCAGGATAAACTTCATACTAGGGCTGGTCAAAATCATATCAATAATATATCACGCATGCACAATAATCACTAGGGCTTCAGATGACAGATGCAACATTTGGCCAAGCACCAGCTTTTCGGTGACAATACAGACATTTATTTACGCCCACAATTTAAGCAGTTTAGTAGTATGGCTAAAATATTGAGACTTTGTATGACGTACAAAATTTATTATTAGTACAAATACGGCATATTCCTTATGTTTACCAAATGTGTCAGACTTTGAACTGCAGAAAGTACCACCACACTGCCGACGTCTTTTTACGTTGCTTATCTGCAAGATCTCCTCTTTTAAAAGATGTTGTGGCTGCTCTTCTTCACCGCGACTTCAGTGCATATTGTACTAACTTATACCAAACCGTACTATCGCAAACTAGTATTAAGTGGGGTGATCCGCTGATTGAATTTAAGAAACAAAGTTTATACGGATTACTAACTTTTGGGTATCATAAAATGCATCTCATTAATATTTAAGCCATACTACTAATTCTCTTACCAAATTACGGACGTAAATTAATGTCCATATAGCAGCGGAAAGCTAGCATACGGCCAAATGCTTCGTCTGTCATCTGACCAGGGCGGTAATTATTGCGCATGCATGATATAATATCGATATGATATCGCCCAGCCTTATTTCATACAAACATAAATTCATATGACATTACACTGCTGCCCCAAAACAATGGAGGATGAACAAATTGTTTTGTTATTTGTTAGTTACTGGGGTAATCATTCACAATCAAAATGGGACATTGTTGAAAGCAAGACCCTTACCTAAGGTAGTCAAAATCAATAGTGGAATACTTGGACTGGATGACAGACCAAAGTCCCCAAAAGAAATGAGATGCCTGCAAAGAGAGAAAAAAAAATCAATAAGATTAAAATTTTCAGTTGCCTTTACTTTGTAATTGAAAAGAAAAATGGGACACACTAGCCCTGTAATATTGTCTATTTTCTCTTTGCCAAAGAATTTCTGCAAAGTAATTAATACCAAATACTAACTGATTTTCTTCAATTCCTTGAACCATCTTGCAAAAATACTTACTTATGAGATATGGAAGTTTTATCCCTAGTCCATACTGAGTGCAAACTATTTTAATACTCAAATAACAAAAAGCAACTTGATAAAAACCAGTAGATATAAACAGCCAACTTAAAACATGAGGGCACCTGGTATAAATGGCAGTGATATGAAATCTGTATATATAGAAGACAGATCACACAAATATTTACCACATTAAAGAAGCATATGGATGCCCTAGTGACTAATTACTGGAAAGTACTATTAGATCTTTATTGGCAGTCATGCACTCACCAAGGCAAATTTGTTAACTTGGACATAGAGTGTTTCCAGCTCGCAGTCAGTCACTGCCTCCCGTTTCTTAGTAAAGTGCTTATAGGCCTGCAAGTAAGTGTTCAACCACTCCAGCTGCATTTCCCTGTTGGGGTACAGGTCATAATCCAGCTTGCTCATACCTGACATGGGGAAGACATCCACATATTGGATACATATTGCATGTGGCCAGGGACTGAATATAAAAATTCATTGTATTCATGTAATGTAAAATATTGCTATCTGAAGTTTATTTTCACATACCTGCAAACTCATTGAAATGGTTTCCAATGTCAAATGCCTGATAGTTGTAACTTGAGTATTCATAGTCTATAAACTTAACATGGCCTTAAATGGAAAAAAAAGAATCACTATCACCTTGGTGGCACAATTATACAGTAGTATGAAAACAAAAGAGATTTTAGATGAATTTGCTTACCTTCCAATGCATTGTGAATTATATTTTTGCACAGTAGGTCATTGTGACAGAAAACAACAGGGGACCCCAACTGAGACAGGTGCTCTTTCATCCAGGCCATTTCCTGTTCCAGTACAGCTTTTTCTGGCAATTCCTGTTTAATTCTACATGACACAGAAATATATATAATTTATGCTTAAAATGGCACAAATAAAAAGTGTTATTAGAATGCTCACATCTGTTTTTCAAAAATGTTGGGAGTGTTGAACTATCTCTGCATGCTCAATAGTTTCAAAGGGGGCTCTAGGTCTATCCAAGTGTTACTCTACACTAGCTGAAACCATCTTGCAAATTTACTAATCAATCAATCAATATAAAAATCATTGCAAGCTTTACATCACAAGAATATGAGGGGAAAATGTTCTAAATGTATTTATTTTTGTGACAGAAATCAAATTTATTTCCTTAGCTAAACTTTAGTTATTTTTCAACAGAAACAAATCTATGTTCTATAGTGTTATAAATTTTGTGCTGTATATGAATTTAATACCTGTATTAAATTTGGTGACACATTTTGAAAGAACAGCTGAAAAATTGGAAACATTTTGGCAGACAATAATAGTTACCTGGTGTTTGAATTGTGCTCTATGAACTCAGAAGCCACGAGGGAGAAATACTTGTGCATCTTTATCCACAGGTTAGGTTTTGGGATACAGCCATTATGGGCATGAATGGCATGGATGCGAGCCATCTCTGCCGCAATCAACCTATCAAGAGATAAAGGAGGTACATAATGTTTAACCCCTACCTTCACCTGTAATGTATCATTATGCCCAACATATCAACTGAATCATCATCCTGAAGAAGCACACTTTTTTTAGCCATGACCCAGGATCACCTCTTTCTTGGGCTAAGTGAAAACACTCTGGGCTACAAGTGATGTCCCAAGCATTGTCAAATATCGGAATCAGGGCCGATCCAGGACTTTTTTTAATTGATCCGTATAACCTACCAAAACCTGATCCATAGCTGAATCTATTTACTTTCCCACATCTGCATAATTTACATTAGTTGCACAGATGGACTGCAAGAACCTGATTGGTAGGTATGTTCTGTGAATTTTTTTTTTTAAAGAAAAATGCAAATCATAAAATGAAAATACAATATCCACTTTGGCATTTAGTTTTCAAAGTTATGCACAAAAATGAATGCATGACACTTTGAGCAATTGTACACATGCATTGAACAAGAAGCCACATTTCCAAATGAAACGTGGAGGTCTTATTAATTTTGGGTAAGGCAAATATGAAATGTATAGTACACAGCAGGGACGCTACTCTAAGGATCCAGAAATTAGCCTGAGCCAGGTCTTATAGGCTACCTACCTGGAAACATGGCAGTGTGTATCAGGCTAATTTCAGTGATTGCTTACAATGGCATACCTGCATAACTCTGTGCTACAATTTAAAAATACAATTCATATTTTCAAAATGTCAACCACAAACTGTAGCATGTGCCACTGCGAACACTCTCCTCTAAGGAAGCTGGGAATAACTTAAGCCATAAAATAAGATGCTATGAATAAGAAGCTAAATAAGTTACATGTGACCTTAGTTAGCTACTCTAGTTCGGATAACATGGGCGATCATGCGTAAGGAACACCAGGACAACGGAATTGGCAAACGCACAGAGAAAGCGCAATAGTGAACCATAACTCCGCCCACTGCTCTGTTCCAATTAACATATTGGACATTTTGTGAATGGGAAAATGAAAAGACAAAAAGGTTTTTCAAATTTATTTTTAAATTTTTCACATCAAACTCATACACGAGTGGAAAATTAAAACAAAAATGGTGTTATTTCAATTTAATTTTCATTTTGGCAGGATTTGTTGTGCATAGAATTTGAAAACTAAAAGGCAAAGTGGAGACTGTATTTTCATTTAATTGCTTTAATTTTCTTTTTTTATTTTGCAGAAAATACTTCCCATAGCCTGAGGCACATGTCTGGAAACTACAAACTATCGAGATGCAACTCATGTGGAAATTCATTAAACTGGAAAGTCAAAGTAGCATAACAGCTACCTGCAATGTTTGCAATGCCATCCTTTCGAGAGGAGGCAGCAACAGTGTTGTTTCATACGACAAATCTAATGAAATACTTGCATAAACATCATAGGGAAGAATATTGAAAAATCACAAGGCTTATTTAAATGAAGGTAGTGACACCTACTATATGTGTATGTAATTTTAAATATTTATAAGATGAAATCAGTATTCTGAGTCGGCAAAAATAAATATTGAATAGATCGGACTGGATCAAGACACCAGAAAAGTGGACTGGGACATCCCTAGTTACAACCACCTCACACCCATTATTAATAATACTATTTTAATTTCCAGGGCTACATATAAAATATGCATGGAGTGCAAGTTTTTTGTTTTTTTAAATCTAAATTAATTTGGTCATATGTACAAGAAGTGGAAAATTGAAAACTATACAACCAATGCTTACATAATGCTATCACAAAAACATAAAAATAGAAAAACAGTAAAAAGTCAGCTGTATATCAGGATTTAACAACATCAGAGTGTTAATTTTAGGATGTAATCCCCCTATTCAAAAGCCAAGAAGTTTAATGGTGCCCTGCACCCTGCCTTCTTACCGTTGTAGCACAGGGTCCCTCACATCCAGCGTCCCCAGTGCATCTCCCTCCACGTATTCATAACAAATGCCATTCTGGAAAGTGCAGTATAGGCGGGGAGCACAGCCATAGGCATGAAGCACCTGGAAACTCTTCAGTTCATTGTCTCTGTCCACTATAAGCTCAGTCTTGTTGCCATAGACCCGTACGAGGACCATGTCCTCTGGGGATTCTTCCAAGAAGCAGCCAACAAGCTTATTGGTGGTCCCATCGGTAAATAGCTGGAAAACAGTAGTCTGGGTGTAATTGTGCAAAACACAAATCTGCATCAAAAATACCATCAGAACAATACCAGGGACCTGGAAAGCGTGACAATCAAAGTGGTCTTGCACTAGGGGGAACACTGAATAGAGCTAATGAGTTAAGACCCGTGTTTTAATTCAAATTCAATTCAATTCTGACAGCCTTCAAATGATAGCCTCTTGACTGCCTCCCCGTCCAGCACATCTTATCACTAGTATGATGAGTTTCACTCCCTTCATCCTCACATTTAGCTGACTTCTCCCCCTAATTTACTTCTCTCCTTCCCCCCCTCACCCGTGCCCTCATCCATCACTACCAGACTGGCTGATCACAGTCGGTGACACTACAACTCTGCATCAAATATGGCTGTCAACAGCATATGGCTAGCCCAAAAAAAGTATTGTTTCACCCTGCTTGTTCACCCTCAAAGAACATGATGAAGGACTTTGTTGCTGTGAACAATAAGCTGGACTTAACATCAGGAAGACAAAGAAGATCCACTGTGCTGGTAAGGCCCACTGTCCAATAATAATACAGGGAAGAAGATGGAGAGGTGGTGCCTATCTACAAATACCTAGAAGTGGTATTGCGGACAGCTTGCTCTACAAAGACCAAGTTGAGGGAGGCATAAAAAGGAATTTCCCCACGGGGATAAATAAAGGATTGATTATTATTATTATTATTAAGTGGATCTCAATAATAAACTGGACTAAGCAAACACCACAGAAGCACTCAATAACAAAGGACAGGTCAGGCTACTTCCAGAGGAGGCTCGAGTGTATTATTACCTGTCACAGACTTGCCTAGCCATATTTTACCACTTATTGGTGGCAAGTGCCATTTTCCTAGACTTTGATTTTATCACCAGACTAAATTCAAAAAAGGGCAAAAGTCCACACCTGTTCTCAATAAAATCTTACCTATGTATCGTGTTTAGATCAGCTAATGTTTATATAAACAAACTGCTGATTAACAAAAATGCCTTAGTTTTCTTCATAAGGCACTGAAAGAGGTGGTTAGGGTCAACACAAAATTCCATGCATACAAAAGCCTGCTGTTCGTTATAAACACCCCTCCCCCTCCCAAAAAAAATAAATTAACAATATAACAATAACAACAACAGAACAACAACTTTATTTTAACTGCAATCTGAGGCTTCCTCCAAATGGGATAATAACTCCCATACTCAAACCAATAAATAATTTCTTGTAAGGAACACAAATATTTTCATGCCAAGAATGCAAAAATGAGGCAGTTACCATGTAGGCAGATCCACGAACCCAGCCTCAATTAGACAATACCTTCTTTGTTGGCTTTTTATTTATAATTTTAATACTATAACTGAACAAATACAATATGGTTAAGCTTTTTACACATTTATTCAGAAAAGTAGATATTACATGCAATCTTTGACCAGCTCTATGTATTCAAAACAATTTTACTCAATTAACAAGTACAGTATTCTCAAGATGACAATAAATTACATTTTCCGTCATCATTTAAATCATATGGGAAAAAATGTTGGAAAAATATTCAACAACAGGTATTTTTCAGCCGAGGTGGTATGTTTCACCATTTATATCTTTTAGAATATTTCTAAAATCAAAGCTGAAATAGAGAGGGATGGGAGTGTGACCTTCCAGGAGAAACTATTTTGGAATGGTACTATCTAAGCTTAGCTTTTTCCTTTGCTCAATCACACCTTCTTGAGTTGTGATGTAACAGACTGCCCCTGTCTCTCCTGCAGGTAACTTTAATCCTGCTGAAATACAGATAGTCCTATTGTAATATGACACAGAGCTCTAATGAAGACTGGCAGCGCTCTGCAACAGTGGCTCAGCCCTCATTTACAGCACAGGAGTCACAGAAAAGCTCTAACGTGACAGACAAACGCAGTACTGTTGATACATACAAATGCAACTTTGAGAGACCTGACCTATTTACAGCTGCACTGCAAAATTCATACTTATTATTCACTTAATGATTGCTCATGTGAATTTAAAATTAATTTTTAATTGTGTGAATTAAAAGTCTTTGCAAAAAATTTTGGGAACTTTCTTCTTCAGTTAGAGATATGGGAAGTGGGAAAATATAAATGAATAATAGAAAATATAACAAAAATGTATATTTGAGAGAGTTTACACTTAAAAGGTCAGTATAGTAGGCTACTTGTTAACCACTTTCAGTAACCACTGAAATTGCATCTCCCAACAGACGAATTGAATCTGGCTAGGTC
>JAODUD010000127.1:28485256-28514104 GCA_026784285.1 Stomatorhinus walkeri
CCTAACAAAAACAATAAGGTTCCTTAGCACTACGTGCTTTAGACCCTTAATAATCCTAACAAAAACAATAAGGTTCCATAGCACTATGTGCTTTAGACCCTTAATAATCCTAACAAAAACAATAAGGTTCCTTAGCACTACGTGCTTTAGACCCTTAATAATCCTAACAAAAACAATAAGGTTCCATAGCACTATGTGCTTTAGACCCTTAATAATCCTAACAAAAACAATAAGGTTCCATAGCACTATGTGCTTTGGACCCTTAATAATCCTAAAAAAACAATAAGGTTCCATAGTACTACGTGCTTTGGACCCATAATAATAATAATCCTAAGAAAAACAATAATGGTCCATAAGCACTTTGTGCTTTGGACCCTTAATAAAAGAGAAAAATCCTAACAAAAACAATAATGGTCCAATGCACTATAGCACTTTGGACCCTTAATGATAGTGAAAAATCTTAACAAAAACAATAGGTGCCCAAACACCTATGGTGCATGGCCGATAATAATAGTGAAAATTCCTAACAAAAACAAAAGGTGCCCACGCACATATGGCGCTTGGCCCCAAAAATATAAAACCATGGATTTCTGCCTATCAGATAACTTCAACAAGTTACCAAATTGATGCAAATGCAAAGATATTCATTTCCACCTGACTGCAACCATGCATTCCTTCATTATAGACTAAGTCATAGAAAGGTTCCCAGTGAAACTCCTGCCTTCGTAGATACATTTATAAGATTATATTTGTAGTCCCTACAAAGGTTTATATTAGACAAAATTTAAGAAATTTCAATAGGCACAAGTAGTTTTTCCTCTTAAGAAGGATATCAAGACTTAGCATTTACACATCAAATTATGACATATCTGAATTGCCCAGAATGTCCTGAAAACAAAATCATAACATACAATGGCTAACTTATGTACATACAAATAAGCCTAAATTCAAGGGTTTATAAAAATGCTCTAAATTGGATAGGGTTCAAAGGGTTAACTCCTTACTGTGATTGGGTGTAAAACACCCAGCTCCAAAGTTCAAATGCAACCAAGAAGGTGTGTCTTATTTGAAAAAAATGTTACATTTGTACAAAAGCAATATATTGACATTTTAAGAAAAAGGTCCACGGTTCAAATTATACTTCACACAAATTTAAGATCATATTGCCTAGCCTCAAGTTATGTTGTATAGTCTGTTTCTGATTTGAGCTGATTTGGATGTCTCTGCAATGTGACAAGTTTGCTAGGGTAGTGCACAAGCATTCTTCCTACAAATCCCTACAATATATTTATAATTTATATATTTTAAGCATTATATAAACATTCACCACCTATTCAATATTTTAATTTAGAAATTGTTGTATGTTGATACTGTGTATTGTCTGTTTTTTTGTGTTGTTGTTTAATGTGCAGTCTTAATCACAAATAATTTCCTCCGGGATAATGTATGCTTTTCGGATTCTAAAAATATTAAAAATAAAATTATACAAAACCTTTAATGTCACTGTAGGCTTATGGAATAGTGGGAAATTAGGTAACTGAATTTGTTGGCATTAAATCAGTGGCTTATTGAATATGTTCTTACTAACAACCAATCACATGCTTTCTGTTTTCGTGTGTTTTTCTTTAGACAGTGGCCATGTAGCACCATTTGGCCACTAGATGTCACTATACAAAGTAATGTTTTGAGTGTTCCAAATGATTGAAACTAATTCTAAATCAATTGCTTTGATTGCTTGGAAGACCCATTTCCCCCAATGCTACAGATTTGACATAGTAGCCTATTTTATTTTATTTTGTGAAGCTTTTTATGCAATGTTTTGTTCGAACATGAATAACAATTTGGTAAAAATACAAAAACCATATTTGAGAAATAGTTATTTTAATTGTTTTTGCGGGATCCCGCCAATGATTTCTATTTTCCTACTCTCACAGAATCATCAGTCACTTCCTGCCCACTCCAACATTCAAAAATATCATATTGCTGTGGTTCACATCATTTATGCATTTATTTTGGCATTGGCTGTAGTTGTCAATGGAGGATACCAGTGTTACAGCATGCCTAGGCCAGCACATGGGCTTCAATAGGCCCTGTTTGTAGTACACTGGTTACATTCCTGTTTATGCACAAAAAAATAAACCATAGTCTTGTCTGGGCTTTCATGCCTATGCTGTTAAAAAGCGGCTTTCAGGAATGAGTGTGCGCTTCTGTTACAACTCTGAGGTCACTAGTACTGCTGAGTGGAGTGTAGGCTACTCACTGTTTCACAGCTACAAAGGGTTGCAAGAGGAATATTGTTACGGGCTTGCCCGTAGTCTTTTTCTTTTTCTTGATACCTGTTCCTCTCCTGTCCTACAGGGGGCGATATGACATCTGGAAGCGTGGTGGAAGGAAGTCCAGAGAGATGATAAAGGTCAGAAGGAGAAGACCGGGGGGGTGATTGTGCATGTTTCTCTGCTGTGCTGTTGTGCTTTCTGTTTATTGTGCTTTAAGAGTTTCCCCAGTGTTTGTTTTTTTCATTTGGCAATACGGTGCATATATTTGTATACTTTGTTAGTATTTTTTTGTCCATTATTTCTGGAAGGGGGTGAGCGCCATTTCATTTGTACATCTCAATTGTTCTTGTTTTTGTGTAGCTAGGGAGATAGGGTAGATGCATGTCTTTTCTTTTCTTTCTTTTGGATAGGTAAGCGTAGTGTGTGTGTTGGGGTGGAGACAGTTTGGGATTATGTTCGTTATTATAGCCTGGCTTGCCCCTAGAGATATGATATGACTATTATTTACTATATATGTGTAGGTTTATGTAGCAGGTTAAGGGGTCAAACACAATAAATTGTACAGCACTTGTGATGATGGACAGTAGAGTGTTGATTTTCTTTTAAGGACCCGGTGTTGTTGTTATGTGTCGTATATGGCGGCGTAATAAGCCTATAAACAATATACATTGTTGTTCTTACACAAATTAAGACATTTTAATCTTAACCGTTGCTCATTAAGCAGTAACGAATATCTTTGCTAGACTTTTTGAACAACAAAGGAATGGGGCTAAATGTATTAATTTCATATTTAAAATTCACTATGGAAGATAGCACTGCAATGTGCTTTGGGCAATGATGTCCTATAAAATATACATACTTCTGTAACACAGCTAGATTTATTATTTAAGGAAATCAAGATAAAACTCAAAACACATGGTTTGTAATAACAAATATTCCTTTAATCCAGTATTTCACAGAAGTAAATCCATTTTGGGATTCCAGAAATAGCAAAAATAAAAATAAAAATAGAGTGTTCATGTAATGCTTACTTGAATGGGGGGACGCTAACAAATAGTTGTTACTTTGCACAAAAGGAACTGTACACTATATTGTTGTTCCTTCCTATGTTACGTCTCGTGTGTTTAATTTATGTTGGCCATTTTAATTCAACCCATTTTTGTCACAGTGACTTTTGTTACCTGCTTTGCTGTCTAATTAAACACAATCAACAGATCTACAGTCCTGCCCCCAGAACCAATACTTGAACTGTGGGGAAAATGCTGTGCATGCATTGACTATAGGGAAGCAAAATTGTCCTAGTTCAACAGGGAGAAAGCTTGGAGGTTCAAACCTGGTTGTAGAACTTTTAGCCATTAAAATCTGTATTGCATGTGATGACCTAAATTGTCTAGTTGAGTTTAAGTCCCTTTTTGATGTAGAATCTCTTCATTCCAATAGCATGAAATAGCTGATATGTCCCCTACACATATAATGAAGAAAACATCTTCCAACTATGTTTATTGACAAGGATCAGCAAGTTTGTATATTTTGCTCTCACAGCTTAATATTGGTTATTTCCTCATCATGAACCTTTTACGTTGTATGATGAGAGATTTAGGCTAATTATGGTCAGTACGTTTTAGCTCAGATACAAGGTTTATCATATATTATCCACCTTAATTTTATGTAACTGTTAGAATTGCCAAATAGACAATGGCAAACTGAGCTCAACTTGGCCAGTGTGAACACAGAAATCAAAACTGACAGTAAATAAAAAAATTAAAAGCAACACTTTATAGAATAAATATATATACAATTTAACTGCTTTTTAAAATAAATAATCTTCCATCCAAATACCTACAGTAGCATTGACAACCACAGAAATGTTGTATGATACATTGGCACCAGTTACATAGTAAAGCAGAATGATAGGGTTTAGAAGTTTAATTCCTTCATTCAAAACCAGTTAACCCCTCAGAACAAAACTTATTGCCCTAAGAGTGCTGCCCAGTTGCCAGTTTATGTGGTCCAGTATTACAGTACATTTGTCAGAGGACTATATTAAGAGTTAAATAATCTAATTTAGACATAAAATAAAATGTTTAAACATTTATACTTGAAGGTGGGGAAAGTAAGTTCGTTAAGAATACATTTCATGTGCTATTTTTGTTTTGGCCCTGTATAATATCTGGCAAGCACTCTTCAATTGGTATGTTTAAGGACTTCTTTGTGAACTTTACTAAAAGTGGATAAATAACATATTTTATGTGCTTAGTTGAGGTATAGATATTTAACAGCTCAAGGTTACCATGTGTACCATATATGCAATTATGCTTGTTGGTAGAACAATTAATGCCAAACATTCTAACATAAAGCTAAACATAGGGTTTACATTGTTACAAGACTTCAATTATAAGTGTTGGGGAGGAAACGAGGCAGCAAATAGCCCTTCAAAACAGCGGTTTTAAAAATTAGGAACTTGATTTACTTTATATTTCTAATCATTTTACTCAATATGCATTTTAATAATGTTAGTTATAAGATTAGGGTGCTGTAGCAACTCAGTAGTATTGGGTTCCATTCCCGCTCTCTGCAGATGGAGTTTGCATATCCTCCCTTTTTTGTGTTTCCTCCATCAATCCAAAAACACTCCATATCTCAAAACTGTTCAGCAGACACCACCTGTCTTTTTCTCTATACATCATGCAATGAGCTTCAGGCTTACTGCACAGAATACGCAGCTATGGAAGGATGGACAATCTTAAGAATAATTCAAAGATACTGAATTAACACATCATTTTAATTTCATAAATCCAATGAATGTGTAAAACGCACTGAAAGCAATTCCTTCATATAATTTTATGAAATAAATTCCCCAAAGAGAAAAAATCTTCAAATATAAATTCCCACTTAAAAAACAGTCCCTCATAAAATAAGGCACCTTTGGTGTTAACCAAACCAATCATGATTCAGTATAAGCTGCTGAAATCCAAGCAATGAAAAGATTTCAGAAAGCAGCCTCACAGAAGCAATCATGATCATCTGTTTCACAGTGATAACAGCATGACAGGAAGAACCAAAATAAGGTATATTGATAATATTTAATATTAAAGAATCTTTTTACATTCACTACTGGCTTACAATACTGGCTGTGCAATATGTAACAGGGTGTTCGCCAGTTTTATGTAGGCATGACAATCCATCAGGCCCAAAATATACTCAGCCTTGTCAGTTAATGAACAAAGCATTGTTTACTAAAGAAAAGTAAGCAAGGTAAATTTATATTATCTCCTCCATTTCAATTCAGAGGTACCTTTCAAAATCTTAAGTAAATCTGTGTGCAGCCTAACAGATCTAAAAATGTCATCAAAGTCTCACCAATTTTTCCCCAAGTAACCATTGCCAGAATTATATATGTAGAACAGTAAAACAATTAGTTCAAGCCATTGTACTTGGACCCAAGTAAGCTGTGGAAAAGGGAAAATTACAGGAAGCATAAGGAAAGGACTTTGTAAAGGCCATGGGTCATATTGAAAGCAAAATCTCATTTTGCCTGAATGTACCTGAATGTACCAATCATGTGATAAGGCCTCAATGATCATGGTACTACACAGTATTGTATATAACTGCCTGACTTAGTGTTTCAGTAAGGTTACAAAGCAGGACTAGATCCACTTCAATTATTTGAATAAACACCTCTGTTAAACACAAGGAGTTTACTTAAGCATATACAGATCATATACTCTGGCCCAGAACTCATCCCTTTATTTATAGGTGAGGAATGAAGACACCAAGGCAATGTCTATTCTATTTTTTTTGCTGTTTTTCATTGTTTCAAGTGTAAATTGATGATGACCAACATTACTGATCAAGGGAGAATGTTCCCATTGAAAAATAATGAGAACATCTCCTTGTTATTGAAAAATCCCAAATGCATATAGATATTAATCACCATAATAAGCCCAAACCCCTTAATTACTACAATAAATAGAAAGTTGACACCTGCACATCTTTGGGGTAGGCGTTTAATCACCCACGTCTGTGTCACGGTCTCCAATTAGCCACAAGATATGGAAGCACAGTGCCAGGAAGCCCGTTCCTAGGAGATCCCCCAGTGCTGTCAGGTATGGGATAGAGAAGTTGTCCGGGTCCATGCCCCGCCCCCACATCCAGTGCACCATCCAGTCCGCCAGATACAGCAGGATAATAACCTTAAGGAGAAGGCCAGGAGGGTCCAGTTACTGACAGGAAACATGACACTGTTGGGAGAGGGCCTGTGGAATGGATCTAGTGTACTCAATGAATGGTATGCTCTACAGGAATGAGCCCAGAAAAGTTTTTTTCCCCATGTCTGAAACCAGATAAGTACTAAAACAACAGTTGCACCAATGGAAGTGAACTGCTGATAAAGCAATTTCTATTTTATAAAACATGCTCCTCTTGAAGAGGAAATGCACCACAAAAACCAGACATACATTTAATAGCTTTATTATAGCTATCAGATAACATGACATTACAATAATAGAAAAAATATTTATAACAATACACTATTTAGTAACAAACTGACTTAGTAAAGTATGGTCAATGTATTGAAAATGACTAATATGGACAGTAAATTCAATAAATGAATAATTCCCTTTAGGTCTTTTATGTTTTCTGTAAGTGTTGAGCCCCTATGGAACTGAAGCATACATTAATTGCATATACCTGTAGTAGGGCAGCAGCCATGTAGAAGGCAATGAAGATGGATGTGAGTGTGGTGTGTCCACCCTGCATAGAATTAATGGCGTAGAGGAAAACTAGATGCCCTGGAGCTACCAGGAGAAAAAGTACCCGAGCTGAGCGAGAGTTTACGCCTGGAAAATTATAAGAGAAAAGGGGTCAATTAGGAATCAGATACTGAGACACCTCATACTGTTAACTTTGTCCATTTTAGCACCAACCAAAATTACAAAAATGTTATGTTGAAGCTAGTCATAGTCATTGTGTAACACTAAAATCAAATTCTGGAGATTATTTTGCATGAACAAGAATCAAGATACATTTTATGTGAGATTATATACAGAAGTACTTACCTGACCCAAAGAAGGTGGTGCAAGGGGTGGGACACTTTTGTGGTGGAGGGCTGGGCTCCACCAGGGGCAGTGCAGTCAAATGCAGGTAGGTGGAGATCCGGCTAGCCTGCACTGCAACCAAGTTGCCTCCCACACCTGAAAACACATTATTGCATGAACACCTATTTTAAATGAGGAAACTCATCAATATAAAAAATAGAGATACCACAGAGTAAATTGGGAAGAACAGCAGGTTAAATCAGACTACACAGCTTATCTGAGATGGAACAGAGTCCATTAACACTTTTGAGAATGTAATAACTTACCATTGATGACTGGTGTGAATACAGCCATTCCAGCAAAGTTGGGGTTAGACACAGTTTTATCCAGAATAAGACCCCCAACACTGTAAGGAACAAAAGTAATGGGCAGAAATGTTACCACACACAGTACTGTTCACAAATCACCATAGAAAATTATTTAAAGCACTGCATATTTACTCAGGAAAAAAAATATTTAACAAATAATACGAACAGTAACAAAATAAAAAGTAACAAAGGTTTCTTCTGAACAAAACCTTTCTGTTGGGTGCTTTGATTCTCAAACCTCTCATGGGCAGCCCAGGAATTCCATGTATTCGTTACACTTTAATCTCAAACTCACACACTTTGACAGACCAATAGCTTTATACCATTAATTATCAGGAGAAAAACAATCTAGATCATGCAGCTAGCGCTGCTTGGACCCCAAATCATACTGAAAAGCAAGTTTCTTTGCAATTTTTCACATAGTACCGTACATTATCGGTTACTGGACAATGTATGCCGATGCTTGTCGTCAACAATCAGGAAAATATAACGGTATTACTGTGTTGGTATTGTATTGGTTACATTTAACCTACAAGCTTTGTGCATATGCTTATTTATCATAAGAGTTGTTGACCAGCTTGTGAGGGATAATGGTGTGGAATGCAGAGCTAAAGTCTACAAATAACATCCACGTTTGTTCCAAGTGGGATAGAGTTGTGTGAAATGCAGTCACGACAGCTTCATTTGTGGATTTGTTAGCTTGGTAGGCAAATTTGTGTTTGTCCAGATCTGAAGGAATAATGGATCTGATGTATGAGAACACCAGTCTCTTGAAGCACTTCATGATTGTGGGTGGCACAGCAACTGGCCGATAGTCAGTCAGGCACTTCAGCACTGATTTCTTGGGCACTGGGACTATGATGGAGGATTTGTAGCATGTTGGTACAGCCACTTGTTGTAGTGAAAAGTTAAATAAATTGGTGAAGACACCTGAAAGCTGAGCAGCCCATGTCTTCAGTGTCCGTCCAGGCAGTCCAGTAGCTTTGCTAGCATCAACTTTCAGAAGGGTGGATTTCATCTGATGGAGCTGTAGACCCAGTGGCTACTCATGTGCAGGCAGTGTGGTTATGGGGCATCTCCTTCTTGAGTGTCAAAGCAAAAAAAAAAATTGGTTCAGGACATGGAAAAGACGTGTTTCGTTGCTGGGCAGCAGAATGTTGCCACTACAGTCTGTCAGCCTTAATATCATTCCACAGGCTGCATGGAAGTATTCCACAATGCGTTGTTTGTATTTGTACTTGGCCTCTCTTAAAAGTTCCCTTGGCTTTTAGTACAGGGTAGAGGAACAATTGTATGCATACTTCCTGGGATTTTAAATCCCCAGCTCTGAATCATTAGTGCAATGCGGTATTTGTTGAGTTACAGGAAAGCAATGACAGTGCAGCTGCTGCATCTGAGGGCACCACCATCTTTGTAGTACATAAATATTTTATGAATTTGTGTGATGTAATAATTTGAATCCATCCAAGCATACTTAATTATATGTAAATTTCAGTGGTGGAAAATAGTGAAGTATAATTACTTTGTGACTGTACATATGTACATTTTTCACATATCTGTACTTAAGTAGATTTAGCGGTGAACATTTTTGACTTTTACTATACTACATCTTACATCAAATATTTATACTTTGCACTACATTTCTACTTAGTGTCGCATTACATTTTGCAACAACATTGCTGATTTCTTTTAACTGGAGGTGCGTAAGCGTCAGAGCTTTTGAATCCTGTCAGCTCTTAGAAACTTTTAGAAAAGCAAGATAAAACCTTTGGCCGTAGTGGTATGTTTTGGGGGGCGCAGGGGTGGGCAATCTTATCCGCAAAGGGGTGGTATGAATGCAGGGTTATTTGTGAATTGTGAATAGCATGTTGATAGTGTCATGACAAAAGTGCTAAACTTTGAACCCTGTAGCCATTAGCTGCTAAGTTTTATTTACTGTAATAACACACAAAGATATAAGGCTTTGCAATTTGGCCAAAATCCCATATCCTAATGACGATACACATCACAATATACCACATTTTCTGTAAATTCAATAAATAAATGGCTTATATAAAATGACCAGATGGAAAGACTAATATATTCCATTTTTTATTTTTATTATACATATTACATTTTGAATTATTTACTCAAATTAAAGGTACTTACTCATATTTGATCCCCCCCCCTTTATTTAGATCCTGCAAATTTCTGATTCAGCATGTAACATAATATAAAACATTAATGTAAAAAAAAGAAAAATAAAATAGAAAACCATGGACTATTGGAGCATGCAAGGTTGACATTGCTGTCAAATGTTGCAGTGTATGCATGCGCAAAACCTAGTATGTATGTTGCTGCAGATCACACAGTGTAATCAGTGCCTTCACGCAAATTTCCTACCTGCATCTGTGCAGTGTATAAGAAGAATGTAATTTGCGACAACAAAATAAATTATAGAAATAAAATGACAGACATTTTTCCATAATCACACGATATATGTTGTCATATACAGCCCTACACATATATATTGGTACTAGAACTATAGTTGAACAGTGTGGCTGAGAGCATGTGCTCAGCTTAGATGTGCTTATCAGCATTAATCATTAAAGCTGGTAAATAATTTTAACAGAATGATATTTCTGAAGCTCTTATTATAAAGAACATTTCATGTATTAATATATAGCATTTTATGTTTTAAATATTTAGATTGTAAAATACTACACTACCATTTCTGAAATTTCATATTTAACAAAATATATGCACAGTAGACACACTTAATGCCATGCTACACAACTGCATCAGGGACTACAAGTTCAAGTTCTTTGACTTTAATGCCTTAAATATTTTTTACAAGCAAGTACAGTAGAACTTTGGAACTTGAACCCTTCTTAACTCCTGCTAAAGCTTGTATGGGTTGAGAAGGAGAACGGTTGAGTTCCTAGATTTTACTCGAGGTACAAGTCAAAAAAAGTTCAACTCTACCAATTCCACCGCATTTGTAGTTCTTGTTTTAAGTGTTTCTGTGCCATTTGCAGTTCAGTTTGAATATTTTCCAAGAGAGTACACGTGTGGAAAACTCTTTAAATGTCCCACAATTTTTCTCCTACTGGTAGCAGTGGCAGTTACATGTGGCCCCTCGTGTATCACAGGCGGTAGTGAGTGTGCAAAACAGCCCAAGCTAGTGACTCCCAAATCATCAATTGCATTTTTCCTATTACACACAAACGATTACACACAATTGCAAGGGATTTTCCACTAAATGCTACATTCACCTCACAAAAATTTTACAGATTTTAAAAATCGCCGTGCTACTAGCTGTTATTTCAAGCATAAAATACTTACAGATCATCACCCTCTTATCTGATATGATGTCACAGTAGGTGGAAGTCACTGCACTCATACTTTCTCAGTGGCAAAAAAAACTGAGTGGCAGCTTGTAAGATCCTTGTGTGTGCCTCGCCCCCTCATTACCTATGCGTCCTACCCCGATTGTGATCACCCATTGCCTGTTATTTTCTGCTTATATTGTGCATTTAGTCCGCGTTCAAGCCTGTTTCCCCAAGTCTGTCATTCATGTGGTTTTGCTGTGTACTCCCATGTGTGCTATCAGACCTAAATAAATCCCATTCTGTAGTATTTACGGCACTCTCGCCTGTTTCCCCGCTTGCCCGCATGCAGTTGTCACAGAATGACAGACCTCCCAAACGCATCTCCACAGACCAAGGATCAACGACTTGGCCTCTTACAGGAGGTCATATATTGGCTGAATCTGCCCGAGGTCCGGGAGGACCCTGTCGCCCTGGATTTGGCCAGCCAGTGCAGGACCACCCTAAGCGGGATGTCGCCGTCCGGGAATGCACACTGCATTGTGGAAGTGTGCGAAAACCTCTGGCAGCTGGTGACAAGGGTAACAGAGGGGCGGCTCCAATCGCTCACTCCCTCTGAGGCGACCTCGCCTCTAACGACCCGCCAAAGCCAGAGGAAGAAGAGAAGACAGCGGAGACAGGAAGAAGAACTGGCAATCTTCCTGAGGGCTTGCTCTCTCTCCACCGCTGCTCTCTCCGCTGTATTTCGGGAAGAAGCCCTCCAAATCCGGATACCAGCAAGGTTCGCCCAGCATGTCACTGCCACATCGCTCCCTCAGGTACCCAAAAGCCCGCATTATAGCCACTGAGCTGCAACCGCCAGCAGCCTACCATTTCCGGGTGGCGTGCCTGGTGGATAAGGGGGCCAGGGCCGTGTGGGATGCTATCCCGCGGACTACAAGGTGTCTTAAAGGGGCAACATTGTCTTTAATGGCATCAACCATGGAGGCCTTAGTAGATGTTCCTGATCTGGCCATCGTTCCTGATCTGCTCGTCCAGGAAACTACCGTGCTGCCCAGCGAGGCTCCGGTGTCCAAAGAGTGCATTCGTTCAGTCAGAATCAAGAACCATTTGAAATGCTAAACTATCAAAGTTTATAGCTAGATGCAGACATGATGTTAGAAAACTTCATGACGAGAGTGAGACAGAGTGCCACAATAAAAAAATTCAACAGCCAGTGCTACAATATACAAAAAGAACACCAGGAGGCAGTGATAAAAGAGAAAACAGAGGCCTGGGGCCTCATGTATAACAACGTGCTTAGAATTCACACTAAAACATGGCATACGGACAAAACTAGAAATGTGTGTAAGCAAGAAAAAACCCAGATGCACAAAACTGAGCGTAAGCACAGTTCTACGCACATTCCCTTTATAAATCCCAATGAGCGTGAAATTTTACGTATGTGAATGAGCCCACAGCCACCACCCTGACCCACCCATAATTATGTATTTGCATGTGTAAATCTGTATAAATACCCGCTTTGGTCTATGTTTTTCTTAAATAACAACGGATAAACCACATGGAAAAAAGAATTTCAGCAAGTGTGAAGTGAAGTCATGTTAACAGAAATTGCAATAAACGAAAGTTGACGGAGTGGCGGAGTCAGTTAAAAGTGTTGGTTCCGAAATTCGCATGGTGTTTTATAAATTTATAATTTATTTATAAACAAGTAGTTGGACATTAAAGTCAAGTGACTGCTGACCATAAGAGTCTTAACAGCAGAGGCAGAGGTCACGGGATTCCTAGTCTCACGCTTTTATCGGGGGAGGGGGACGCCGATATCAGCGCAGGTCAGTTTTTCTCTTACCATACTTGTTTGAATTACTTGCATGTTTCTGAATAACAAGTAGGGCGCAGATGCAGTGTTACTTTTCTATATTCTGTTTGTTTATTCTTACAGACAATAGTACAAGAGGTGCCCCAGTGCCGAGGACAACACAGGCAGTGATGGTGCTGCTGTGCCGAGCACATCTTTGGGCGCTAGATACACACATTCCCGTGTCTCAGAAACTGGGGGGCGACCATCCAGTGCTGATTGAAGCTGTGCTGCAGTCACAAAAAGAAATTGTGAATGCTGTAAGATGATGCCAAAGAATTGACATCTAAATTATATGCTGTGTGATAACGCTGTTCCATTTGGCAGAAAATTTGGTGGCTCAAGGTCAGGTTAATCTTGCCTAAGCACTTCAGATTCCGGCAAGCTGTGATTATGTGCCAAATTATGCAACACACTACACTACATGCGTGTACAATGCGACACACTTTTTGCGGACTGTATACCGGCACCCCACCGGTCTGGTCCAGGCAGCACCAGCTGCCCTTAACCCTCTGGGGTCTAGGGGTAGGAAACACACTTTCACTGACTGGGGCATGATCACACATTTCTTCAAATATCATAAACTTTATTCATGGCAAATAAATTATTTCTTATATATTTGTTTTGCCATTACACTCATCTTTATTTTAATGAATATTGTAAATATGTCAGATTTTTGTTAAGTTTGTAATTTGACATCATATAGACATTGTACAAACATTGAAAAAATGCAGTTTGGAACACTTGCAGAGACATTATAAAAGTAAATAGTAAGCAATGCTGGCAGTTTGTTTTGATCCCAGATATCTGATTACCAAAGTCTTGGCTACATGAAGATGACTAAATGGTGTAGTTGCAACATTCATTTGGATAAATAAATATTAAAAACCGAACTCATGTCACTATTTCTGACTCCTTTCACTGAATATGTAGCAACTTTCATGTGTATGAATGGTGCTGATGGGAATGTATCTGGATTGTGTTTCACTGTTGCGTTGCTCATAAAATTACAATGCAAATGCGATTTGCATATGCGCTAATGCGGCTATTTAGAATGTGAATAGCGATCTTCGGATGACAGCGGTACTACACACCCCCGATGCAGGTAAAACAAAGTAAGGTGACATAGTTAACTTTTTTGCCAATTTAAACTAATTTTAAAAACTTTAATGATTCCGTCAATGGATGTTTTGAAAAGAAGACAGATTACGGAGCCAGTGTTTTTTTCATGATTCTGCATTAAGATTTCCGTGAGATATAAACTGAAATAGATGCGAAAAGTACGCTGTGTCACTGACGATGTACTCAACCCGAGGGTAAAGCTGCCCTACAGTGTGGTCTACCACTGGCTGAGCCCGAGAATGGGGGCCGTTATTATAACACTGCTCTTCTTCATTCTGTGGGTTTGCAAGTGGCATGAGAAGCCACGATTTCAGAACAATTATGACATAGCCCCCTCAGATTCAATGGTGGCGACGCCCATACATTAATGACATGCATGTTCAAATCGCATATAATTTGTACATGAATAGAGTGAAAGCACTTTCTATTTTACATAAGAATATTAGTTCTCTGAAGGTGCCTTCATAGCAATGTGCATGGAGTCGATGGCTCCGATTGCTTTGGGAAAACTAGGCATCACTACAAATTGTGCTTTAATCTTTGCCTGTTCAACCACAGTGTAAGGAGATTTTATATATCTAGGTGACAAGTGGACTACGCCATCTCATACAGCTGGCATGGTGCGACTTGGTGTTGACTGAGAAATACCCAATCGGTCTGCAAGTTCTCGTTGAAAAGCACCTGTGGCTAAAAATCCGAGAGTGGACAGAACTTGTAAAGGAACAGGTACAGTGCAATTCCTCATCATCTGCCTTTGTAATGCTGGCCCCAGTTCACACACAGCTCCTAAAGGATTGCTCTTGGAAATCTGAATGGACTTAGAAGTCAGTCATCATTATGGGCCGAGAAATCACTATGATCCCTGAATATGTGCTTCTAATTCTTCCATAAGCTATGTCTTCCAATAATGCAAGAGCTGCCATGATAGTTGTAGTAGTTTGTTCATTTTCTGCACCATTTTATTGTTACAAATTGATTAAAATCGGGGGCTGTACATTTTTAAACAACATACAATTAATGTCGGTGTATTGCATAAAGTCAGTGTCATGCGAGTATAAAAAGGGAAACCACAGCAGCAATGATTTGCCACTGGGTGCCGTCCGTTTACAAAACCGAGCAGATACATGCGTACGCTGCGTGTGGAGCTGCCGTGAGAATGTGCGTAGCGGTACACTAAGTTTCATTTTTATACATCTCGACATGAGCGTGGAAATGAACGTGCAAAACATTTTTGTGCGTACGCACCGTTTATACGAGACCCCTGGTTACTAGAATGTGGCAGATGTAGAAATTTGAGAAAAAACCACTGGAATGACTGCCTTGCTTGTGATGTGGAGTGTAAGAGATGTCATAAGGAAGCACACTTTGTAAAGAAATGTAGGTCAACAGGGGGTGTTCATGACATTGCAGAGGTGCCAGTAGAAAGTAAAATGGAGAAGGAAAAGTGTGTTCAGTGGGATATGATGAGTCGAATGTTTGAATATGGAAAAGATTATTTTCAAGTTGGGCAACGGACTGATGGTTACAGCAAGTCCAAGTAGTATTTTTTCAATCAAAAATCATGAGAATTTGCAGCCATCAAGCAATATGCTGTACAGAGCAGGGACCTGAAGTAAAAAGATGCTTTAAATTAAAACGGTATTAAAAAGAGAACAACCGTCTCTCTAACCCCCTATAGAGTCTTCCTGCTATAGAAGTTCTTACATTAATACAGCATCTACACAGTCCAAGCTAAGTAGGAAGATCTTATAGCCCAGTTTCCCATAGTATTTTCTGGCTTAAGAAGATTAAGGGGGCTGTACAAAAGTGAGTTGGAACCAAGCGCAGTGCCATATGCTCTGTTATCTCCATGTTGTATGCCCTTGCTGAAGTAGCAAGGTGTGAGCAGAACTAACATATGAAGGACATGGGGGTAATTTCCAAAGTGACCCAACCCACACCATGGTGTGCTGGTATGGTTGTGGTGCCCAAAGCTCAGGGAAAGATATGGCTGTACATGGACCTGACACCATCTGAACAAGTGGGTTCAGAGAGAGAGATACATCCTCCTAGTGGTCGATCACAAACTAGCCGTGCTTGCTGGGGCAAGAGTGTTTGCAAAGCTGGATGCATCCTCCGACTTCTGGAAAATTCCATTTTCCAAGGAAAGTTCACTCCTGATAACATTCATAACCCCATTTGGGTGACATGAATTCAATTGTCTGCCATTTGGGAATTTATCAGCCCCAAATCCCTTTCAGTGCTCTATGTTCCAGATGGGGGAGTGTGAGGGAGCAGTGTGACATGCCGATAACACATCACTGTATGGGGAAGACAGGCTGCAACATGATGAAAGACTGCATCACGTCCTGAGTAGGCTGAAGGAAGAAGGCCTGACACTGAACGAAAAATGTGAGTTTGCTAAAGGCAGTATCATGTTTGTGGGTCACCAGATCATGGCAGACAGCCTGACACCGAACCCAGGCAAGATCAAAGCTATCATGGAAATACTTGAACCAACTGGGGTGGAAGGTGTGAGGAGAGTAATGGGTATTATCTGTGCAAGTTTTTACCCCACTTTGCATCATATGCCTATCCTCTCAAAGATCTGTTTAGAGAGAAAAACGAATGGGGCTGGGACACACCACAGAAAGTCATCTCAGAGGCTAAAATCTGAACTGTGTTCACCATGTGTGTTGGCGCCATACTCACCAAAAGTGGAGACATGTGTATCTGCTTATGCCTCATCTTTTTTGGTCTCGGCAGTGTCCTGAGCCAACGACAGACAGATGGAACATGGAGAGCAACTGTATTAATCTCCAGTGGCCTATCGGAGGATGAAAACCACTATGCACAGATCAAGAAGGATGCTTTGGCAGCCATGTGGACCTGCTAAAGAGAACATCTGTCCTCTTACCTCCTGGGACTGAGGTTCAAGTTAGAGAGATCACAAGCCCTTAGTACCACTGAGTACCAAAATACTATATGAACTACCTGCAAGAGTACTAAAGTTCTGTCTGTCATTGCTGAAATTCACATTCGATATTGAGCATGTGCCTGGTAAACACATGATAACAGCAGATACATTATCAAAGGCCCACGTGAAACACACATTCACTCAAGCAGAAAAAGACAATGAGGCAGAGGGCAAAGTGTTTGTGGATGCAGTCATTCAAAGCCTTCTTGCCACAGAAGCAATATTAATAAGAATCAGAAAGCTGACCCCGTTTGTGCAAAGCTTATCAAATGCAGTGAGACTGGGTGGCTGGAGAAACAGGCCCTTCCACCAGAGCTGTGGTCATATATTGGCCAGAAAGGGATAACCTCACCTTGGCTGGATAGCTTCTTCTCAGAGGACAAAGAATTGTGATTGTGATGAAACCGCAGTGGTCACCAAGGTATTCTCAAGTTCAGGGCAAAAGCTCACCAGTCATTCTGGTGGCAAGGTCTGTCTGTACACATCTGTCAGCTGATGGAGAATTGTAGCATATCTTCACAACACAGGATAGAGAGCCCTTGCTGATGACACCGGTGCAAGAGAAACGTTTTCTTTTTGAAGAAGAAGACTTGCCTTCTTGTTGTTGATTACTTTTCATGCTACATTGTGGTAGTCCACCCTAGTGTTGTCTCTGCCAATGCAGTTATTGCAACTCAGAATAAAGCATTCAGCTGCCACAGAATACCAGAGTCAGTTGTGTCTGATATCGGACGACAGTATAGGCTGTGCACACTTTAAAGACTTTGCCAAGGATCATAGGTTCACACATATTACTGGCAGCACACGATATCCACAGGCAAACATAAAGTTAGAGCGTGCAGTGGCTATGATGAAAGGATTGTGGAAAACAGGGCATGAGAAAACAAAGGCATTGATGCCATAATGTGCCACACCTCAGAATGGCTATTCCCCAGCACAGCTCCTTATGGGGAGACAGCTACGTACAACCATACCACAGCTCCCAGCATCCCTACCTCTGCGTTGACCAAATTTCAAAATTTCAAAAGCTGAGAATAATAATAAAGTGAGAATATTCAATTGAACAGTCATTGAACATGCAACAATACCCAGGTCTTACATCATAAGCAGGAAAAAATTCCGAAGAAACTGCACAAATGCGTACAGTACACCATCTGCAACCTCAGACATTCCCTGACATGTCTCTTGTTGCCCAGGATCCAGCTATTAGTGGCACAAACACTTACACTTCCAGGCACACAATCAGTCACAAATATGCAGATGTAGCCAACACACCTTATGTGACAACTTCAGGTCGTCACGCCCTGCGCTGCATATGGATAATGCTGTATATAGAGTCTCTTGTTGAGAAAGGGGTATGGGTGGGTGGAAGGGTGGGGATGGGGTACAACTAATCCTTTTATTTTGTAACAATCACACAGCAGTGTTCTTTTCTGTAATGCAAAGTTCCGTTTGACGTGAGACATACGTATGTGTGCATTACTTTACATTTGCCATAGGAGGGGCTCTACTGAAAAGGGGAAGTGTTTTGTAAATGAGGATAATCAGTGAGTTGGATTGGGTTGTCACATAAACCCTTTTAAAGGCAGATATAAGAAATTTAAAGACATTCATGCCTTGCATGCATGCTTCACTGTTTCATTATTATTGATTATAGGATATTGAATATGGATGTTATTATTGATTATTTACATAAAGCGTTTTCCTTGTAATGCATCCATATAGAGAGGAAAAGGTTTAACGTACAAAATAAAAGTTTTCCATTTGGTTCCAGTTCAGGTATCATTCTTCAGTGAATGTGAAGTGAAAGAGATCTTGTTATATAGAGATCTTTCTACACTGAGAAAGATTAGTGGAAAACATTCAAAGCACTTGCCAGTCTTCCCAGGAGTGGATGTCCCAGCAAATTCACCCCAAGGTCAGAGCATGCAATGTTCAGAGAAATCACAAAAAACCCAAAAGCTACATGACACTACTGGCCTCACTTAGCATGTTAAATATTACCGTTCATGATAGTACAAATAGAAAAAGACTGAACAAGTATGTCTTGTTTGGAAGGGTTGCCAGGAGAAATCCTCTTCTCTCTAAAAAGAATGTGGCAGCACAGGTCAGATTTGCAAAGTTGGATCTGAACAAACCACAAAACTTCTGCAACAATGTCCTTTGGACAGACAAGACCAAATAGGAGATGTTTGACCATAATGCAGGGCCACATTTGGCAAAAACCAAACACAGCATATAATTTCTTTCCTGTGTGTTTTTGTTCATGTATTAGCAGCCACATACACACAGTACATCAGAGTCGCTAATGACTGCAGACAAAAATCACTGTACTCTGGCTTACAATAGCTGGGACTTCCTCAAGGGATTTGGTGCTCCCCCACGAGCGGAGAGCTTGCCATACTCATGCTGAGATAGTGCAGACAGAGGGGGCACAGAAAACAGAAGGGGGGTAAGAGAGGAGGGCTGCAAGCTGAGCTAAAGGCTAACCCCAATAAACTCACCATCCCAAGCCTTTTTCTAACTAACTCATAGTGACTTTACAAAATGGATGCGCTGTGACTGCAGATCACCTTGCACAGTTTGGATTACTGTGGGTCGCAACATCTTCAGAGCGGATATGACTATTTACTCCAGTAAAAGCAGAGGAGGGGGACTTTGCATTTATATAAACAATAGCTGGTGTATAAACACTATAGCCAAAGATGTTGACAGCTCTCCGGATACTGAGTACTTGATGTTATAGTGCAGATGCAGACCTTTTTATTTGCCCAGGGAGTTTACATCAGTTGTGATAACAGCTGTCTATGTACCTCCGCAAGCTAATGCTAGGTTAGCAATAAAGAAGCTACACCACTCCATTAGCCAGCATCTGTCAGTACAACTAGACAGCATTGTTATAGTCATGGGGGACTTTAATCATGCCAACCTGAATTCTGTTCTACCCAAATTTCACAAGTAGGTAAATTTCCTGACAAGAGTAAAGAACAATCATGCTGACAAAGCCAGCCCTCTGCCACTTTTGGGACTCTCAGATCAACTGTCTCTGTCCCTGATCCCAGCGTATAAACCACTCAGCTACAGATGAAGAACATCCATGAATACAGTCAACGTGTGGACTAAGGAAGTCACCTCAGATCTGCAGGACTACTTTAAGGACATAGCCTATGAAATTTTTCTGAGGGGAAGGACACAGATCAGCGGTCCTTTCATATATAAACTTTTGTGCTGAGTGTGTCAGAACCATTTAAGTGTCCCTCAACCAAAAAATATGGCTCTGCGACAAGGTAAGGACCCTGCTCAGAACATGGCACTCTGTGTTTAAATCTGGGGACCTGCAGGCCAAGCATGGAGATGCCTGAGGAGCGGCAATAGAGAGGCCAAGTGCAAATACAAGCAGTGCGTAAAGGAACCCTTCACTGGTAACATTTTCAGATACATGTAGCTGGGGATAAAAACTCTCACTGGCTACAAATACAGCTACACTGCCACAAACTGTACAGACAGTATAATGCCAGACACTCTGAACCATTTCATCTCTTATTTTGAATACTAAAACAGAGGTGGCCAGTATCCATCCTGCATTACCTGAGTAGGACAAGCACATATCACTTTACTAAGATTATGTCAAATCCATCCTGCATCGTCAACATGAGGTAAGCTGCTGGTCCAAATGGAATCACTGTAAGTGAATTGTCATAATGACTATCGCTCAGTTGCTCTAACTCCCATAATTACTGAATGTTTTGAAAGAATTATCCTCTCTCACATATATTCTATCTAATACCAGTTTGCTTATTGAGCATACAGATAGTTATTTCTCACAAAGTGGTCAAAAACAGAGTAATCTGGTCTTAGAGAGCACTCTGTGCACACAGACACTCAGCTTTCTGAGCCACAGACCCCAGAACACCAGAATGGGAAATGTCACATCCTCTACTCTCATCCTGAACACTGGCACACCACAGGGGTGTCCTCAGCCCCCTACTCTACTCCCTCTTATGGTTGCTTCCCCATTCATGCTGCCAACAAAAGAGTCAAATTTACTGAAAATACTACAATAGTAGAACTGATATCAGACAATAGTGAGACAGGTTACAGGGAGGAGGTTCGGCATGTGACAGAATGATGATGTCACAATAACCAGGACTTAAACACTGCAAAAACAAATAAAATGATAATGGACTTCATGAAATCAAAGCACACACAATACTCTGGCCTTTGCATACATGGGAAGCAGGTAGAGAGCTTTAATTTCCTGGATCTCGACTGACCTCACCTGGAACACACACATCTCCTATCAGGTGAGGAAGGCCCAACAGAAGCTTTACTTCCTAAGGAAGTTATGGCATGCTCACCTCCCTCATCGCCTGCAGACCAACTTCTGTTAGGAAGGACCAGCAACAGGTGGTAAGGGCAGCAGAGCATGCCATTAATAAGACACTACTCTCCCTCAGAGATATTTACACTAGCCGAACTGAAAAGAAAGCCAGCTCTATTTTAAAGGATCCCACTCACACGGCACATCACCTGTTCTCTACACTGTCCTCTGGAAAAAGATGCAAATCAATCAGACCCAAAACCAACAGATTGAAAAACAGTTTCTTCCCACAGGCAATCAAATGCAGAACCCCTCCTCCCCCTCCCTTAGACTGAGATGTAATGAACCCCTACCCGAATAACTAGAAGTTCATTAACTTGCTGTCACCTTTATTTTTTACTAGCACTTTGTTATTTTATGTTATTTTTGCACTTTATGTAATACACTTTATGTATTATGCACCAATACTTCTGTATATACTACCTCACTGTTATGTTAATTATATTTATGTTATGTTTACATTTATGTTATGTTGTTTTTTATGCTGCCAATTCTACAGCTTGGTCTTTTCTGTTTTTAAAACAATGACAATAAACATCTATTCTATCAACTGTCAAGCATGGTGGTGGAGGGGTGATGCTTGTCTCGCAGCCACAGGACCTGAGCACCTTGCAGTCATAGAGTCAACCATGAAGTCCTCTGTATACAAAAGTAATGTAGAGTCAAATCTGAGGCCATCTATCCGACAGCTAAAGCTGGACAACAGGACAATGACCCCAAACACACCAGAAATTCTGTAACAGAATGCCTGAAAAAGAAAGAATTAAGGTGCTGCAATGGCCCAATCAGGGCTCAACCCGATTGAAATGCCGTGGCAGGACCTTATGAGAGCTGTGTACAAACGCTCTGGATCGGCGTATATATGACAACGTGTTCCAGTTCCTGCCAATATTCAGCAACTTCGCACAGCTATTGAAGAGGAGTGGACCAACATTCCACAGGCCACAATCAACAATCTGATCAATTCTATGCAATGGAGATGTGTTGCACTGAGTGAGGCAAATGGTGGCCACACCGAACACTAACTGGTTTTCTGACCCCCCCAGTAAGGCAAAATTGTGCACATTTCAGAGTAGCCTTTTATTGTGGGCAGTATAAGGCAGACCTGTGCAATATTCATGCTGTCTAATCAGCACCTTGATATGTCACACCTGTGAGGTCGATGGATTATCTAGGCAAAGGAGAAATGCTCACTAACACAGATTTAGACAGATTTGTGAACAATGGTCTTTTGTGTATGTACAAAATGTTTCAGACCTTTGAGTTCTGCTCATGCAAAATGGGAGCAAAACCGATATAATATATATATATTAGTGTTGCCAAACAATTAAAATTTATAATCAGATTAATCACGATTAAATATCATTCATTTTAAATCTATATTAATCGCATTTCATTTTGCATGAGCAAATAGACTCAAGAAAAAAGGGAATATATATGCACTTAACATGTTTATTGAACATTTTGAACATGAGTCAGATGCATTCCATCTGCCACGGAAGGGCAATACCATGGACCCATATCAAAAAGCAAGATTTTTTGCTTAGTCGGACAACTTGTCGGATTTAAGGTACCTCAGTTAAAATGGTATTTATCCTTGTTCACTTAGCCCGAACTACTATAAATCCAACAAATAATCCGACTAATCATGAAATCCAATTCTAGCCAGTATAAGATAGTGTAGTGTGTGCAATTTAATGAGCCACAAATGAGAAGTAGTGCTTAAACAGTATAAAACTACAACTTTCCCTTCAATTGATAAAGGGCACAGCCATCTTGGATTTTGAACTCGGGATGCTTTGTGCTGCTCAGAGATATTTCTCGGATCTCCAAGAAGCAGGAGCACGCATGTTGTCACTTCCGGCTTCAAAACTTCAGAATCCAACTCGGAATACAAGTTCCCAGGGCAATTGGAATGCACCAAAACTTCCCAAAATGGGTTCACAGAGACATTTCAGGGATTTTGAGTCATTCTGCGTTGCAGATGGGTTACCATATTTTTACGCATATAACGCACGCGCTATACGTGTTTTTACAAACCGCGCAACCCTCCCGCGCGGTGTCTCCATGTGCGCGTTACGCAAAATTTGTTTTACATGGTTGATGTCGTCTGTTAATATTTTAATGGAGATGAAAATGTCCTATCGAAACAAAACAAAACTGCCAGTTTTCACAGATTGCATTTTTCCAGTTCCTTCTTTTCTTTTCTCCATTCACGCACCGAAGCTTCTCCAACATCAAGCTCTCTCGCTGAAAGCTATTTCCTCAGCTTTCGCAACGACTTTAAGCTTAAAGTCCGCTGTATATGACTTTCGTTTCACTCCTGACATGATGGGGTTTTAGAAATACTTTAAATTTAAACTTAATCGAGAAAATCTACTAGATAAATGCAAAATACCAATCTCAAGAGATCGAAAATAAAATGTGAGGTCAACGTCATATGTGTAAAAATACGGTAATTGCGTTAAAAATCTGAATTAGATTAATCATGATGATGGATTAATCCACGGTAACCCTTTAATTTTGACAGCCCTGATATATACATACATAATATATATATATATATATATATACACACACACACACACACACACACACACACACAATGACAATATCCCTCATCTGACCGGGATATATATATCCCTGCTCAGACTGCTGCCTTTGCAATCCCGGACCCAGATGAGCAGTAGAAAATGGTTCAATGGATTGACATAACTGCTATGCAAGTAAGTTCATTGAATAAAGTGATACACACATTGTTATAACAGCACATATTTACGTAAAACAAGAATGTATTTGTGCTGTTAGGACAAGAAATTACCACGCATCTTAATCTTTACATGAAGATATTAATCTTTACTTTATTGGCAGAATAAAGGTTAAAATGTGCAGCAATTTCTTGTCATAACAGAACAAATGTACATTAGTATGCACATAAGGACAGCTGCATGTGTGGATAGAATTGCTGGTTAATTAACATTACTACATACATTTATGTGGTGTGACATTTATTTCCTGTCAAAAAAAAAATGAAAATGATAATGATAAAATTAAATAAATTTCCTCTTTGACATTTAGTTTTATCAGTCTATGTGCAAAGATCCTGCCAAAATTAAAAGTAAAATGACATAATACCATTTCAATTTTTATTTTCCACTCATGGAAAAGGTCATCTGCGAAAAATAAAAAATAAATAAAATTAAAAAACCTTTTTGTCTTTTCATTTTCCAGGTTGACTTTTCATTTCCTACTTTGTGTTCTCAAGTTCACAACATGCAAATATATGTTAATTGAAATTAATCAGTGGACATAGCTAGGGGATCAGTGTTGGGGATTAACGAGTTATATGTAACGGCGTTACGTAATTTAATTACAAAAATATATATAATTGTAATCTGTTACAGTTACTAGAGAAAAAATGTAATTAAATTACAGTTACTTGTGGAAATATTCATGATTATATTTTAGTTACATTATAAGATTGCACACAAAACCTAGCTAATATCTTTAATAACAGTGTTTTTATTGCTTTTGTTTTTTATGTTTTTCTTATGCAAAACATCCTCCTTTGCTATTTCCCTCTACAGCCGAAAGTTTGAAACTATACGATGCTTCTGGTTGGTTATCTTGTCGCGTCTACATTTGCAGCCAATTCTGCTAATTAACTTGCAGAAACGGTCTGAGTTTCTGTTGCAGGCAATGGCAGACAAAGAAAGGAATGCATTCCATTGCTGGAAATATAAAAAACATTTCCGATACATCACGGAAAATTTAACTGTTCAATGCAGTGCATGTTTACCGGCTGTAAAGATGTCTACATCTAAACAGTCCATGTCCAACCTAAGGAAACATCTTGAGGTAAGTGCAGCTTATTGTAACTGCAAACAGTCATGTTAAACAAAGCAGGGAAGACATGCCTACCTTCAGCGTACCACACATGCTTCTGAAGTGTAATGCCCGGTACACACTGTGTGATTTCAGCAATCTTATAAAATCATTACCGATCACACTGTGTGACACAAATCTAAAAATCTTAGCTATGACAGGTATGCACAACGACAACACCAACTCAATCATAAAATACGGCGCATAGGACAACAAAACAAAATGTAAACACTGACAGCATGCGGAAACACCACAATGAATCGCGGAGTGAGTACCGCGCTTTAAAGCCATACTGGCACTTCTGATCCCGTTGACAGAAAATGTGCAGCCCCCCTTCAACATGCTAAGGTTATTGGTAATTTATGTAAGGTCTGATATTAACACTCCTGACATGCTATGTCGTATTGAATATTGAAAATTCACCAACTAGCTAACCCCTCGGCGATGCAGCCTTACCCCTTTGCTAACCCATTTTATTGTACAGTGCTGTGAAGACACAGTTTTAGGCTACTCCATGATTTGTGACTGGAAATAAATGACTGAGTAAGTGATTATACAATCAGCTGAAATTTTAAATCCTGTCTGATGCAAAAACTGTTCAGATCAGAAGTAAAATGGAAACATTTATTTTCACAAGTACATAAAATGTTTGTATCACAATGTAATCCTGAAGCGTCAGAGTGAATAAATCACTCGTAGCTTATCTTGTTTTGACTCCCAAAAAGGTTATATTATGAACACACATTAGAATTTAATAACTAAAGGCTTTTAATGGTTTTTTTGACATTTTAGGTATATTTTATGTAACATTAATGTTATGACTTGTTACACTGAGGGAATCTGGTTTTTCACTGAGTATGAAGCGAGGATCAATTGTTACCCGTTGTTTAAGATCATTATTTTATTTAAAAATGGTTAATGGTTGAGAAAATTTATTCATAATTTAGAAAAGTAATCAGAAAGTAATCAAATGTAATCAATTACATTACTTTCATATAGTAATTGAAAGTTACACTACTATTACATTTTAAATAGAATAATTTGTAATTTATAATTGTAATTGTAACGGGTTACATTTCCAAAGTAATCTTCCCAACACAGCTTACGATTCATTTAGCTTCTTACACCCCTCTCTATGCACTCGCGTCTGCACAACACTCGCTTGCTCGACAGATTGAGTTTTGAGACTTTGGTGGTGGGAACAGTTGCTGATTTCACCACTTCATTGATTTGTCACTTTGAATCCTGTAAATGGCTGTTTGTTTTGGAAAATGCAATTCTTCATACGATGTTAATCAAACTTCTTGTTGGTTGTAGCCCGAGATATAACTAGTATCAGGGGAGCGCAGGGGAGTTCATAGATGTTGTAGGAAGAAAGATGCCTTGTTGTTCTCAATACAATTTACTGTACAGTGGCCCATTCCACAGTGACTTTTATATAGATTAAGTTGAAGCGGGATATTCCAGCAATCCTGCGCTGAACTTCAAGTGCATGTATGATTCCGATTACCACCTCGGAAGTGCAATATTAAAATAGGATCGCTTAATGATGTTAACTTAGTATAAGATTTCCTTCCTCCAACATAATGACAGAGTGTGAAACTGGTTGTTCTCTCTTTGACTGGTCAGTGGTCATATTCTTCTAAAGCAAATAGCCAATCACTGGATTCACAGTGATTAATCCATGAACTGGAGATATCAGCCATTATTCCCGCTTCCAAAGTCACCAAACTCAATCTGTCGAGCACGCGAGTGTTGTGTAGACGTGAGTGCGTGGAAAGGGTCCAACGAGTGCGAGCACATAGAGAGGATGGGTGTTCTGCTCGCGAGCACATTCATGCATGTGGTTCAAATTTTGAGACTATTTACGTGCACGTGCTTTTCATGCGCGCAAGTTTTGAGATTAATTAAACACCATAATGACCTACACATTCCATTTCAAAATGTGGGTTCTAATTCATATCAGTGTGTACAATTGCTCAAAGTGTCATGCTACCAGTTGAATGTCAAAAGAAAAATCACATTATGCCGGGTAAATCCACCATTTTCATTACAGGGAGATTTGTGAAATTCTTAAAAGAAATAAATAGGCATGCTACAGCTGAAATATTTTATTCATACATTATTTTGTATTTTAATATTAATTTTTATTTTAGAAATGACTCATGCGTGAGTGGAAAATTCAAATGCAAATGGTGTTATTTCATTTTATTTTTGATTTTGGCAGGATCGTTGCCCACAGACTGACAAAACTAAATGGCAAAGTCAAGATTGTATTATTATTTTATGATTATATTTTTTTATGACAGGAAATACCTTCTATATACAATGGTTCGTAAACAAATAAATAAAAATGTGACCTACACTATATTGCCAAAAGTATTGGGACACCCCTCCAAATCATTGAATTCAGGAGTTCCAATCACTTCTATGGCCACGGGTGTAGAAAATCAAGCACCTAGGCATGCACACTGCTTCTACTAACATTTTTAAAAGAATGGGTTGCTCTCAGGAGCTCAGTGAATTCAATCGTGGTACTGTGATAGGATGCCACCAGTTTAATAAGCCTATTCGTGAAATTTCTTCACTACTAAATATTCCACGGTCAACTGTTTGTGGCATTATAACAAAGTGGAAGCAACTGGGAACAACAGCAGCTCAGCCACAAAGTGGTAGGCCACGTAAAATAACAGAGCAAGGACAACGCATGCTGAGGTGCACAGTGTGCATAAGTTGTCAACTGTCTGCCGAGTCAATAGCTACAGACCCCAAAACTTCATGTGACCTTGAAATTAGATCAAAAATAGTGCATAGAGAACTTCATGGAATGGGTTTCTATGGCTGAGCAGCTGCATCCAAACCTTACATCGCCAAGTGCAATCATTGGATGCAGTGGTGTAAAGCACACTGCCACTGGACTCTTGAGCAGTGGAGATGTGTTCTCTGGAGTGATGAATCACGCTTCTCTGTCTGGCAATTTGATTTATGAGTCTGGGTTTGGCGGTTGCCAAGAGAATAGTACTTGCCTGACTGCATTGTGCCAAGTGTAAAGTTTGATGGAGGGGGGATTATGGGTGCTGAAGCATTTAAAGCCATTTTGGACAATTTCATGCTCCCTACTTTGTGGGAACAGTTTGGGGATATCCTATTCCAACATGACTGTACACCAGTGCACTAAGCAAGGTCCATAAGGACATGGATGAGCGAGTCTGGTGTGGAGGAACTTGACTGGCCTGCACAGAGCCCTGACGGCAACCCAACAGAACACCTTTGGGATGAATTAGGGTGTACTCACACTAGGCATGGTTGCCGTGAACCGGGTCCGAGTACGAGTGTCCCCCCTCCCCACTCCCCCTCTGGCTTGCACTCACATAGAGTTTCAGCATTTGTGCCGGAGCACCCTTACGTCATTATGGTGCAACGGTTTCAGGATAAACAGGAAGAGCGGCGCTCTCGCTGAACACAATGGAGTCCATTGCTCTGGTTACGTTGTTGATGGTAATTTTGAGTCGTTTGGTCCGCGGTGGTCCACAGCACTCTCACAGCCTGTTGCTAAACAGGTCTATCACTTTCGTGGCACAAAAATTTTCACGCAATCGTGCTGCTCGTATGAGGAGGTTTGCAAGGTACCAGCTGAAGTGCATTATGAAATTTGAAA
>JAODUD010000127.1:28514457-28524887 GCA_026784285.1 Stomatorhinus walkeri
CTCGTATCTCAAATGTCGCTCGTATTTCAAAACAAAACTTCGCTCGCTCGACAGCTCGTATCTCAAATAACTCGTATTTTAAGGCACTCGTATCTCGAGGTACCACTGTACAATATGTTTATAATGTTTTTTGTAATGATGATAGTAGCGTTCTATAGCTAATAATCATGTAACTTACTATCACTTGGAGCGCTGCAAAAACGTGACGTCATGTGTCCTGTTTCTTGCTCCAGCACGGTTAGCGCTCACACTACATGGAAACCGCGCCCGAGTCCAACTGAACCGTGCTCTGGCACACCTCTTCCAAGCGGGCCAGGGACGGCTAAACGAACTGCGCCTGGGCATGGTTCGGAGCACTCACACTAGTCAAACGAACCACGCTTTGGTGGTGAAACGCACTCGGGGACAGTTCAAACTGCCTAGCATGAGTACACCCTTAGATCAGAGACTGCGAGCCAGGTCTTCTTGTCCAACATCAGTGCCTGACCTCACAAAACTTCTCCTGGAAGAACGGCCAAAAATTCCCTTCAACACACTCCTAAACCTTTTGGACAGCATTCCCTCAAAGAGTTGAAGCTGTTATAGCTGGCCAACTTTATATTAAAGGGTAGGCCAACTTCATATTAAAGCCTATGTATTAAGAATGGGATGCCAAGTTTATGTGTGTGTAAAGACAGGTGTCCCAATTCTTTTGGCAATATAGTGTATATTATGGATCGTGATTCTAACCAAGAAAATTCTGAGGGGGCATTTTGGCCATATCTCAAAAATGTTCACCTGACAGGTGGTGACCAACACACACTGATATTACATCTGCTTTCTCCTCATTATGACACTGAGCAATGTCACTTGCTCTGAAATGGAAGAAGGAGCGTCTGTGTTCGATTCAGCCCCTTGGTACATGCTGTCCACATATGATTTAATGCCATTTCAGGTAAATATGAGATAACCACTTAGTGGAAAAAATGCAGTTGAGGAAGACTCACATATACTCCCAAGAGGAAGAGCCAGCTCAATACGGTCTATGAAATTTGGTGTGACGCAAGAAGCCCGTTTTTCTAAATCAATATCTCATTTTTATAATTCATGCATGAAAGGGCTACATTTTCATTATGGCATTTAGCAACGTACAATTGAAGATTACATAGCAGGGTCAGTCCAGAATCCTGGGAGCAACTGTGGTTAAGTGAAACGTCTTGGCCAGCCACAGCATTTGAAGCAGTGACCTTCCAGTCATAGGCACAGAGCCATAACCTGCAGTGCCATACACTACACACACCACACTGCACATAGAGCTCTTTGACAGCAAGGATTAGCTTCATGCTCAGTTTGGAGTCTTGTTTCTGGGTTTGCAATGCTGTTTCAGTGCTGTATATTACCTGTTTTTATCTTGTTTGCTGGAATTTAATGTTTGCTTTTGCTGTTCTCATTGCCAGAGCCTTGTTTGTTATGGGTTTGTGGTTCAGTTAGCTGGCCTCTTTATCTGTGAGGTCATGATTTTTGTATTTCTGGTTCAGGGTGTTCTGACTTATTGGGTCAGGATGTTCTGTCTTATCATTATGGAAATAAATAAAATGTTACCAAGTGCCCTGAGTCCAATCACAAGTGGAAAATCCCTGTGTCATGTACCTGCTAATCGCCATGGCGATTATGACCGGTTCCCAACCGGAGTATAAGACCTCTCGAGTTGAAGGAATGCGACGAGCAATCAGCACCCAGACAGGTGTTAGGGTCACAAAGATGGCGCACACCAGTGGGTTGATGTAGTCATTGTGTTCTGTGGGAAAACAAAACACAAGGTAAAATATCAGTGATCTTTTTTTCCCAACACTTTCTCATGTAACATCAATCCAAAACTTCTCAACTGAGAAAATAAATCTTCATGTTGGCGTAAAACATGATATCTATCAGAGCGTGGTAGCCATTTCAAAACCTCTCCTAAGGTCACCCCAGTATTTGCAGCAACCTATGTATTTTTGTACTTGACCACCACCATATCATATTTGGATAATGAATACCTAGGGTGCCCCTCAGGAGAGGGTTGTGACATGAAATGATGTTCTTCTAGCCATCCAACAAGATATCAGTAACTCTTTTGTGAACAGAAGAAATTCTCGTTAGGTTTTATTGTGCTGTTGTTACTTTGCAAATGTTCTAATGTTATTATTATAAATGATTTATTCTGAGCAAATATACTTACTAACCAGGTAAATGGCTTCATACATTTTCCCTGACAGGCTAAGCACAGTACTGTAATTTACATTTATTTATTTAGCAGAATTTTTACCCAAAGCAACCGTAAGAAACATTTGCTGTGATCACACTGTTTATTTGCCAAGAATGCAAATGCAACTTGCCAAACTAGTCCAAACTACAGGCCAATCTTTTCTACTAAGGTAAACCATGCTTCCCACTGGGTTGTAAAATTTTACCCAGCATGAATAAACAATGCTGACACATAATAATTACTAACTGTACACAACAGGAGATGTATTTGCACCTTTTACCAGCTGAGCTGACTGTGTGGGAATGTGACATAGAGCTCTTACCTAGCTGCTTATATAGCCCTGTGCTAATGCCTGCTAATAGGGCCAGAGTAATGAGGTCTCCCAGACTAGCAGCAATTGGTGTTGCCACATTGTCTGGGTTGATGCCGACCTTTCTGGAAGCAATGATAACCCCAATCATGATAAGCCCTGTCAAAAGACAAAAGAAGACTAAGAAAATGTGTGAAAGGGAAGCTTAAATACAAGACATAAGAGAACTAAAATATTACCATAAAAGTTTTACTATACAACCTTCCTGAAATGTTAGATTAACAAGGCCATAGTATAAGGTCTGCTTTCAGCACCCTTATGGGCCTCTAGCCCAGGAAAGCATTAGCATGGAAGGCAGACAATGGCAGCAGCCCAGCTGTCTCACCCAACAGCAGAGAGGCGATGAAGGCTGTAGAAACGCTGCTGGCACAGAGCAGCACCGCGTGGCCCAGTTTGAAGTGGCCCTCAGGGATCCAGCCGAAGATGACAGCCGCAATGGACGCAAGGAAGCCTACCACTGTAGCCTGGACCTGGACAATTGATTAGGATTGACAGCATAATTAGTCTTTACAATTAGGTGCTTATCAGAATGTCTACAAATGCCATAAACATGGAATGGCACACTATAAGCTTAATCTTTGTTACATTTGTGTATCTAACTGGAAGCATCTTTAACATCATTTACAAAAATGGCACCTATACTAAAAAGTCTGAGGAAGATTAGGTGACTGTTTTCTCACTAAACTAAATTTAAGTCTTCATTATGTATCTGAACTTACCTGAATGAGGGCAAGGTTTCCCATTATCATCCTCCACATCTCCTTGGCTGTGTCCATCTGTCCAATGTTAGCCTAAAAAAGAAATTTATGTTACTGTTAAACTCTTACTGTAAGAAATTATCACGTATTTCAGTTAAATGATTTCATACCTTTCACTGAACACTCTTTCACTAGGTTCACACATATGTTTTGTATAGTGTGGCATTTGTCATTGAGTATAATACTATAAAAAAAAAAGCTGGTCAGCTTTCTACACAAATTAAGTTAAATCTATTGAATATTCTACCAACTCCTTCCACTCTGTGTCATTCCTCCACAGTCTGCTGATATTGAATGGCCAGGTCTTCAGAGTGTTATTTCTATACAACCAAAACAAGTTAAACTTCCCACATGTATCATTATGAAGTGGTGGTGAAATTTAAATTTCAACAGAAACACACAGCAGAATGGCATAAACAACCCACCGGAATGATGTGATACTGTTTCAAAATGGATTAAAATGTTTTATTATTATTCAGTTTAAGCTTTTATAATTTGTCTTTTTTGTTAGTTCAGTTAACGTTCTGATATTTTCTGCATTAGAAAATCTCTTTTGCCCCCCATAGCTTCTGGGATAGGCTCCAGACCCAAGCAACTCTGTATAGGACAAGCTACAATAGACAATGGATGGATGGATATATGGATGAATGGAAGGATGGGAATAAAATCTCTTCACACAAACCACAGCAAGCAATGAAACAGCAATGGTCTGCCATAAAACTAAATACCGTTTAAATGTTTTATATCAAAAAAAGGACGCTGGTTAACAGAGGAAAGGAAGAAAAACAGTATCTCAACAGAATGAGTTGAATGAGTGCCAGAGTACACAGAAGCCGCACTGGGACATTCAGTCCAACTAAATATGCTTCAACCTTGTCTAGGGCAAACCAGCAGAAGCATTTCACTACACTGGCACTCTACGTTTCCAATTTCTGGGAAAATATCCTTGTGATATTTCTTTTAAATGTACCCAAATATTGTTGCCTGTGGGATTTTTAAAAAGATATACATTCAAACAGACATACAGACATTGTGTGACTCTTAAAAAGAATCAACACAGATACAAATGCTTAAGTTTATTTAATATGTCGAAGAGAATTTTTGAGCTACTTAGTAATATGATCATAATTTTACAATAGATCCATGATAGCTGGGCAAAGGAGCAGGCAGGAAGGAGGAGCTTTTATGGGAGTGGTGTGGGCAGATGCAGATTGTGTTGTGCAGCTGCCAACAGTCTGTTTGTTTCAAAAGGTCTTGGAGGTGACCCTAACTGGGCTGTCACGCCTGCTCGGCAGTACTTCTATTGCCTGCTGAGTCCTTAGTTTGGAGAAAACAGACAGCACTGCACATCTGAGAAGTTGCCGGTGCAGCAAATGATAACAGAGATTAAGGCAGAGGAGATATGAAACATGACAATATGGGAAAACAGAATGAATGAACTAATTTGCCTCCAAGCTCTATCAACACTGTTGTCCAGTGTTCTTTCTGTGCAGTTTGCATCAGGTGCTGTCACTGCCACATACCCTTAATTCTTGGTCGCTTTTGGCAACTCTACAGCGTCACATTTCTCAAGAGATAAGGAGGCAGCAGTGTTTCATTGCTTAGCTGTAAAAGTCAATTACATATTAACTTTTGTGACATTGCAATGGAGCTGAGTACTTGTGAAACTAGCCCCCCAAAAAAGCTTCACAATCCTATCCAAATAAAACTAAGAATAGCGCTGTGGACCACACTGGACAATTTATGCAAGAACTGAGAATACTGTCAGAGTTTGTCTTTTAAACAGAAACTGCAATTAGCTGTGAATTGCAGACTTATTAGGTCATCATTTTTAACATCTTTAAGACTGTAGGAGATAACTGAAGAACCTAGAGGCAAGTAAAAGAAAAATACTGCCAGATAGAGTTAGGGTCAGCTAAAAACCTACAAAGCCTAACTGCATGTCTAGGCATGTTTATGAAAAAAACATTATGTTAACCTTGCTATAGTTTGTTTTAGATACCTGTTTCTGCAACATTGCACAATTAATGCACCCAGTTTCCATGACCATGAATCCAAAACAGGATAACTGTGATCCAAACACAAAGCTCACAGACCTTCTGCTAACTGTACATACAGTACCATACTTTTTCAGCTGTTTTGATGCCTGGTAGGGGGTTTTCCAATGGCCTGATGGTGGGAAACATAATTCCACCCATAATTTCAAAGCCAAAGACTCAAAGCGTGATGCTGATACTAATTTACAATACATACAAAATGTTAGGAATTGGTAATGCTAGTATTATACAACCATCAAAACATTGTGGGGTCAATTCTCCCAAACACTTAAGTAAAAAAAGGACACAATTTTTTCCAACTTCAATGATTTCTCCCTTCAACTTCATGGTTTATGTGCATGTAAATGATCAATACATACATTTTGCACCTGAAGTACACATTCTTGGCTACTTAAAATGTCTTAATATGATGTGCAAATGCTGACATAGTTTTGATATCATCCTTTGTATGAGAGAAAAACTATGTGCACTTATTGAAATTTCAACGTTTTTGGATTTTGTGCAGAGCAATTGACATTACTTACTTATTCAATATATTAAAATTACATAATTTATAGCTCTGATTTAATGATCCCTCAACATTTTCCCCAAATAGGCACTACTATTGCAGTTTTAATATCAAATAACATTAACTAGATCAAATATATATGTTACGGTAATGAGAATGACCCATGTTGCATTTAAAAATGAATCCATATATTGTACTTTTGTTTTTTCCCTCTTAACTTGGAATAATTCTGCAAACAAGCAAACACAGTGGAGTGATCATGGTTATAGTGATCAACTGCTTATATGGATCAAAGAGCTTGGGAGAGAATCATTCTCATAAAAATACTGTTTAAATAATTTTAGCAATCAAGTAGTCCGCTTACAGGGTTAATTTTACGTCTTTTTATACATGACAACATATGGGGTAAAATGAAAATTATGCTAATTATTTTATATAATCTCTTTTTCTATACTTTCTTTATGTTGGTAAGCCTACTTTGCCTTGCAGTAACCCATCTGCTGCTGCTAGCAACCTGAGGCTAATGTGGCGTGCACAGAAAACATGACAGAAAAAAGAAACTAATATTCTCTTAATAACAAATATAGACTCATTGAAGGTTAAGATAAACTCCCAAAACATAGCCACCGAGATGCTTCAGCAAAACTACAATAAGCTATAATTTATGTACAATATTTTACCATATTGAAGCGCTGAGCAGAATGAGGGATCGCAATGCTGGCTAATGAATACTACAAGAAGCGGACTGACACAAAGTTGTTCAACCTTACTCCTCAAAGCAGCTGTTCAACAAACAACAATAACACAAAAGCCATGAATGACTGGGAAACACTAAGGGCGGTAAGGCATACACATGGCAGGTAATTACACAACGGCTATGTCCCTCTAGGATCAGGCAAGAACCGCATACAACCTCACTTACAGGACTACTGGATAAACAACACAACAAGTACCTACACTAAAAATACAAACATGGACTATATATAAGACATACACGCAGCTATATACGTGCGCTCATGAGCTATGCCGGGACGTGCAGATGCCACCAGTGCTACTATATTATAGCGTATTTGAATTATACATAGTTCAATAATTTAATTTGTACAGTACTGTAATTTGAAAAGCGTTTGAAACAGCTATACTGTATTTTGAAAGTCAATAAAATTTTATAAATAGTGACACTGTCCATTCTATTACCTTATATTCATGTAATAATTATACAAATGTCAATTAAATGGTAAACTGCCTGAGACATAAAGGGAAAAAATCGGTTATTATGATCATCCACTTATAGTAATCAATTTCACCCAGACAGGCATGATAAATATAAGTGGATTCCACTGTATTATATAATAATAATAATAATAATAATAATAATAATTATTATTATTATTATTTTGTGCTCTGCGATGGGTTTCGCCCCGTCCTGGGTTGTTCCCTGCCATGTGTGTGAAGATAGGCTTCAGACTCTACATAACCCTGAACAGGACAAGCGGTTACAAAAATTGGATGGATGCATGGACAATACTAAGGGGAAATACTCTTCCTGCCCATCCCATCTTGCTCTCACTGACATTCAGTCACATATGTAGGTGAGAACAGGCAGTGAAGGATAGCCACCTGCAGTGGTACCCATGGAGCTGAGGGTGAAGGGCTCAAACAGAAAGATTTTTCTGAAGAAAGTCTATTAGAGCATTTTTTCAGTAAGGGCATTTTTCTACCTAATCTGCAAATAATCACCAGTGTGAAAAGGAAAATATAGCCTATGAGCCTTTCCAAGATACTGCAGCACCCAAATTGCACCAAACAGCAGATTTACAATGGGAAAGGCCTTAAGGCAGAGCAAGTGTCAAAGAAAAGCTTTCAGTTCACCTGTCGGTAGCAAGGCTTGAGCAAGGCACTAAAGCAAATGTTTACTTCTTTGTAATTAAAACAGTTTTGCATCAGTGAATAGTAAGAATGTGAATTTGTTTGCTTGAGATTAAGGATTAGGCCACCATGTTTTAGGATTGAATTTTTTATTTACTTCTTTTAATTCCAGCAATGGGGGACCCACTAAATGCCAGACACACACTCAAACAATTCATCAGCTGGTCAATGACATTAGCCAATGTTAAGGTTCTAGTAATTTATTGGTAAGGGCGAAAAAAAAAATCCATCAACAAAACACCAGTAATGTTTCTTTATATATTGCGACACCACTATTACATATTACATATTTACATATTACCACTATTAACATTGGATTATTAGTAAGTGTCACGATTAAATCTAGGGTACTGTGACAGAACGAGCATGTAGTTATATAAGACCAAGGGAAATTAATTTAGTCAAGAGATTTATTTACAACGATGACATGAAAGACAGACAACCAACGTGGATTGGGCATGTATTTTTGCAAAAAAGCAAGAAAAACCACACCTAAATATATGTATTGTATACTTTTCCTACACTGAACAAAAGAAAAGGAACATCACAAACCGAATACCTGGTACAGGTGCACTGGGAGCTGAGAGGAAGCAAAAACGTGGACTGTCTGGGGTTCCCCGAGAACTGGGTTGGGAAACTGCTTTAGACACTTTATTGGTTACAATTTGCAGAATGGTGGCTGCTTCCTAGATGCATGAACCACCATGTACAGCATAAGTCAGCGAACGCTTAAAACTACTCAAGCATCTTAGCCATTCTGTGTGGTGATTGTATTCAGTTGCAACCAGGAGCACGGTCTTCACATTAGCAAGTAACATTAACGGGTTAACGCAGATTAATCCATCATCATGATTAATCTGATTAAAAGTTTTAACACAATTAACCCATCTGCAGCGCAGATTGACTCAAAATCCCTGAAATGTCTCTGTCAACCCATTGCGGGCAGTTTTGGTGCATTCCATTTGCTCTCGGAACTCATATACCGAGTCAGGTTCAAAGATTTGAAGCCGGAAATAATGACAAGCGCGCTCCCGTTTCTCGGAGATCCTATCTTGGAGCAGCGCAGAGTTCAGAATCTAAGATGGTTGCGCCCTTTATCAACTGAAGGGAAAGTTGTAGTTTTATACTGTTTAAGCACTACTTCTCATTTGTGGCTCATTAAATAGGTTGTACACACTACTGTTCAACTTCTCTGGACGTGTTGCTACGGAGTTTTATTGGATAATGTGTTATCAACTGATATTGCTAACATTGGCAATTAACCGGGCTAGAATTGGTTCAAGATTAGTCAGATTATTTGTCAGATTTACGGTAGTTCGGACTAACTGTAAGTCAACGAAGGTAAAGACCATTTAAACTGAGGTACCTTAAATCCAACAAGTTGTCCGGCTAAGCAAAAAAATCTTGCTTTTTGACTTCTGTGGCAGATAAAATGCATCTGACTCATGTTCAAGATGTTCAGTAAACATGTTAAGTGCATATATATATATATATATATATTCCCTTTTTTCTTGACTCTGTTTGATCATGCAAAATGAAATGAGATTAATATAGATTGATTAAAAATGAATATTTAATCGTGATTAATCGAAATTAATCCACAGCAACCCTGTGATTAATCTGATGATTAATCGTTCAACAGCACTATTATACACACACACACACACACACACACAGTGGTACCTTGGTTTGCGAACATAATTAGTTCCGGAAACGTGCTTGTAATCCAAAGCACTTGTATATCAAAGTGAATTTTCACATAAGAAATAATGGAAACTTAGATGATTCGTTCTACCACCCAAAAATATTCATATAAAAATGATTAATACAAAATGTAAAGTAAAAATACATAAAACAAATTAAACTGCACTTTGCCTTTGAAAAAAGTTGTGGATGGTGTGAGGGAGACGAAAGAGAGAAGAAGAGGAGGGTTATTTTGTAAGGATGACTTTCACTATAACTAATGGAATCACCTCTATCTGTTGGCTCACTGGAATCTTTTTCTTTTTGTGCAACTTTAACAAGGAACCTATCCAACGACAGCTGCTTTTGTCTTTTCGGTTTTGTGGAAATGTGACATTGCATTATCATTAAACGGATTCATCTCTCACACTGCTACACCCTTATTCGGGTGGCACTTTTCTACTAAATGTTGACCATACGAGTGAGGCACACCAACTGAGACTGAGCATGGGAGACAATTACCCACAATCCCACAGCGAGAGAGAGACAGAAGGACCACTGGCTCAGTTGTGATCATGTGACGACGCTAGGCAGAAAAAGTGTATACATAATACTCATATTGCAAGACTTTGCTTGTTTATCAACTTAAAATGTATAAAAATTTGTTCTCGTCTTGCAAAACACTCACAGACCAAGTTACTCGCAATCCAAGGTTTTACTGTATATACAGTGGGTATGGAAAGTATTCAGACCCGTCTCAATTTTTCACTCTTTGTTATATTGCAGCCATTTGCTAAAATCATTTAAATTATTTTTTTCCTTCATTAATGTACACACAGCACCCCATATTGACAGACAAAAAAAGAATTTTTGAAATTGTTGCAGATTTATTAAAAAA
>JAODUD010000127.1:28525402-28552678 GCA_026784285.1 Stomatorhinus walkeri
ACAGAACTGGAGAGGATCTGCAAGGAGGAATGGCAGAGGATCCCCAAATCCAGGTGTGAAAAACTTGTTGCATCTTTTCCAAGAAGACTCATGGCTGTATTAGCTCAAAGGGGTGCTTCTACTAAATACTGAGCAAAGGGTCTGAATACTTGGGACCATGTGATATTTCAGTTTTTCTTTTTTAATAAATCTGCAACAATTTCAAAAATTATTTTTTTTTTGTCTGTCAATATGGGGTGCTGTGTGTACATTAATGAGGAAAAAATTAATTAAAATGATTTTAGCAAATGACTAATATAACAAAGAGTGAAAAATTGAAGGGGGTCTGAATACTTTCCACTCCCACTGTATGTATATATATATACATACACAGACGGTTTATAGGGTGTGAACAAAAACATCAATGAGAGTTCTGTGGCTGAAAATGCCTTATTAAAGACTCATTACAGTTAACAGGAAGGCAACAAGTGCAACCCTGGTAGTGGTGCAAAAGTGGCAGAGGAGTAGTGGCAGGACAGGTGACTTAGGCAACTACCAGGGTCCACAAGCTATCTTATTAATGTCTTATTAATTTTGTATTGCGTTTTTCACAAAAGTTTATAAAATTTTCTTTGCTGATATTAATTTAGACTTCACACTAAAATAATGGCAATACATTTTACCACGTCAGGGGACAGTAAGTTGGAGGGCCCCATACAGTTATTTTGCCTAGGGCCCACAGTCTCTAGAATCATCTCTGCTATCTGGTACAAGTGTTTTTCTCAGACCTTAAAAGAAACTCTAATCCTCAGAAGGTATAGCATCGCTGGCCCTGTATTAAATCAACCTAAAACATTGCTTTTGGCTACAAAGTCCTTCTTCCTCATTTATTAAAATTTATGGTTTGGTACACACCTCAGTTTTGAGTTCATGGTTTGGTGCAATTTCAGCACAGCAGGAAAACAAAATTTATTCTGCAATTGCTATTATTATAATGATAATCACGACTAGGAACAGCTGTAAACCAAACAAAAGGCAATGTACCTGAATATCAAAAAGTAAAAATAAATGTCAAATAAATAAACATTTTAAAATAACATTGCATCATGACAATCATAATGAACTAAATTCCATGTTTTGTACTACTGTATTTCTGTATCTATAAATTCTGTTTTTCTATAGTTTTTTTTATCTGGTCAGAATATCCTTGCAAAAGTGCAATAAATACCATGGGGGAGGCTAACATGCAGAAACTGTAGCCATAGACACACTCGGATGTTGTCTCAAATGAGTTAGCATGGTGGATGTGTTTACAGCAACATACACATAACTGACATACAGTCTTGATCTTATCAACTACTCTCTCTCCGTTGCTGTTATTTATAAGCCAAAAAATTCGCACACTACTTGTCACACCCCAATCGTGCCGATCGTCCTGTGCCATGGCCCCCTCGTAACCTCATGTGGATTCCCAGTGTTTATCAGCCGTTTCAAGTTGTCTTCAATCGTTTGGTGTATTTAAGTACACGTCAGAGTTTGTTTCCCTAGTCCTGTCATTGTAGTGTTGTGGATCGTTATGCTTTTTGTTCCTTATGCCCCTTCGTTTTCCCATAAAATCCCTTTATTTTACCCCATTCCTTATCTCCTTTGCCTGCTTCCCTGGTCCGTGCCACGCAATACATGACACTACCAATTAAAATGATGTAGGAGAGCCTTCAGGCTCTAACTCCATCCAGTATGACTAACTGTAACCAGCATCAGCCGCAACAATTCACAATCACAATTAGCAGAACGTTTTTCGTGTTAAACGAAATTCTATTGTGAATTTAGGTTCCATCCATGTCAATAAATGTATTCATTTATTTCATTGTGTTTACCAAACCGAATATGATGTAACCAATGTTCTTTTGCAGCACAATTATTTACAGCACTTTTAGTTTTTGATAAACTAATTAAATATATACTTAGATATAAAAACACATTCACTTTTATAATAATATTTACACATACAGTGCCTTCCATAATGTTTGGGACAGACATTTTTCCTTGATTTACCCCTCTGCTCCAGTTTAAAATTTAAAATCAAACAATTCACACGTAATTAAAGTGCACATTCCAGACTTTAATATAAAGCTAAAGTTATTTGCATACATTTTGGCATCATGTAGAAATTACAACACTTGTTATACATAGTCACCCTATTTCTGGGCACCATGTTTGGGACATACCAATGGTGTGCATATTAAAGCAGTCATATTTACTACTTTGTTGCATATCCCTTGCATGTAGCAACTGCTTGAAGTCTGTGATTCATAGACATCACCTGTTCATAAGACCTTTTCCGGAATTCTGCAGGCTCTTGAAATAATTTTTCCTAAACTATAATCTGTTCATTCTGTTTTTGTGGTTAACTAGTGGTTTGCATCTTGCAGTGTAGCCTCTACATTTCTGTTCATGAAGGCTTCTGCGGATATTAGTCTCTGACAAAAACACATCTGCCTCCTATAGACTACTTCTGATCTGTGGTAACCCCTCAAGTTGTTACCCTTGTTCTGTAAGTAAAAACTGCAAAGTTTCAGAATTTTAGGTCAACATTTGCTCAACATAAGTAATGTTTCTACTATTTTGTGATTCTTTGTTTTTCCTGTGCTATTTTAAGCAATTACATCTGTTCTGTTACTTATTTAATGAATTACAAGATCTGTAAAAGTATTCTTTGGATGCCATGTTGTTTTTGAAGAAAGCAAATGAAAACAAATACTTGAGTTCAATCTTTCATTATAATAAAATTGCTTACAAGCAGTGTATATTGTGGTATGTAACTGTTGATTGTAATGTGCGGCCAAAATTTAAGCATTCTGAATTGTATTTTATTCGTAATCTTGCATGAAGCATGCAGCAGCTGCTGCAATGCATGCTATATAGTTTAAATTCTTTAAGGAGATGTTAAATGCAAGGTTGCATACCTACAAAAGACATTGCAATTTTAACCTTGACTTAGGGTTTTCTGGCTGGCACATGGATACAGTGCGGTTGTGTTTATATTTCAGCATTTAGTTAACTGCAGCGTCCGCCGTCCACTACCTACTATCCAGCGTACTTATCAAGTCTGAAGCCATTATGGCATGTGCGACTGAGTCAAGCACTGTAACACAAAGTGCCACCAACATTTTCTGGATTGGTCCAGTAGAAGAGAAAATACACGGAAACTTCCAACTTACCGTCAGACGCTTGCTATATTTTTTTAACACCATAGAAGTAGCAAAGAGCAATGAAACTAATGCAGGACTCCAACTGTTCCTTTACAACAAATGAAGAGCAGTATCTGCTGCAAGTTGTATTGAGCCCCAAGGCCAAATATTCAAATGCCAGGAAGTCGCTACTCGTTGGTGCTGGATATGATGCATTATAGTTTGGAATTGAATAATATAAAATTACTTTTCATTACAAAGCTATTTCCTTAACAACTGATGTATTTTTTTGTTTGTTAAATGAATCTTATACAAAGGACCGTACTCCTGAATGGGTGAAGATATGCATTCACCTCCCTCAACAAATACTTCAGCCTTATTGTGATGCAATTTCATTTTGTAGTCCAATAATATGCAATTAGGTGAGCTGGTACTTCTAATTAACACATAGCATGTGGACTGGGTGAATTTGTGCTCTGCAATAAAATAACATCCCAAATAGTATGTTTCCCCTCTACACTATGATTCTCTGTTGGATAAGGAGTTACCAATGATGGATGGATGGATGCAAGCTGAAACCCTGTAATCTGCTGATAAATTGATAAGAGATATGACTTATATGCTTCTGATGTTGGGGACACCTGAACTACAAGACTGTTTTTGCAACAAATATTATGTATATTTTTTAAATTTGCAAAGTACTGTTCTTCTTAAATGTAAAAAAAAGTGCTTAGAAATACATTTCGCAAATGGATCACTTTCTAATATCAAAAGTAAATAAATCAGAACCAGTATAAAGAAGCTATTACCTACAGCATTAAAAACAGCTAGAATTTTACAAGATGTTTACAGATTACACGATGTTTACAGAGAATAAATTCCAATGGTAAGCATTCGTGCCATGTATTTGCAAGGGATTGAATTACTCACTGCAGTGGACAACCTAGATGCCAGTGTCATTTCTAGGTTTCCCTTTAAACCCAGAAGAGCTGGAACCAGGATGAACACTTCTGTCACTTCAGTGAAAACAATCCAGTGCTGTTGAAAAAACCAAATATTTATGAGCATAATGCATTTACAAGAACATAAAGCAACCAAAAACCAAATCCATACCATCTGTCTGGTACAAGATTGTGATAAACCTCATGCCTATCTGAGGAAAGTAAACAAAGCAAAGGAATGCATTATTTTGTTACATGGAAGAATGTAAATGATGTGATTTTAAAAAAGGGCGAGTGTGCAATGTCATGGGTTGGCACCCTATCCTGAGTTGTTCCCTACCTTATGCTCATAGCCTCTGGGATACACTCTGGACCCCCTAAAACCCTGAATAGGACAAGTGGTTGCAGAAAATGGACGGATGGATTTCAAAAGTAGTCGTAAAGAGTGCTTAAGTAAATAAATGCTGCAGTACTCTGAACCAGAGCAAGAACTGACATACACTTTAACACATTTACAGATAAAATATATTTATTCAACAGTTCGGCTTCCACTCTACTGCATAGATATGGCTTCAACTATTTCTAAAAAAAGATGCAACACATTGTAGCCATGTTTATTATGTATTATGAATGCTCTATGAAGCTCTCATCATACTGCACTAGAATTACCTTCATTATGCACGATAATGGCTTAAACTGACCATTATAATGTATTTGATGGTATCTATACCGTGTTACAGTAACTGCTTGAAGAAAAATGTTACTGAAAATTCCTCCACATCTTATGGATAGTAAGGAGCACAACTTCCTGTCTGAAGTGCAACAGCACATTGAGGTAACACTGCACAATGTAAACATTACCAGTAAAAGTAGTGCTTATTATTAAAGTCTGATCTGGCAGAATATTCTGCTGCTGATGCAGCAATTTAGGCTGTAAATCCAAATGCAAATGCTGGGAATACTTTGATATTATCGAGTTCAAATGTGCAACTATAGATACACATCATTACTTCAAAACTACAATCCAGAAAATTAAAGCTGCTGGAATAAAGCTTTGCCTGAAAGTAGTGAAATAAATGTGTTTAACTAAGGTTCTTTACTTTCTGGTAGGGAACATGTCTTTATAAGCCAGAGCACTGGCTCCAAGCCACTGTGCTTTGGCATACTCCACTAGAGCCCCCAAGGAGACATACGATGTCGTCTCCATGGAATGGTGGCCATCTGCCAACAACTCTATATGCTTTAGTGTTGAGAAGCTTGCTGACTGAGGCACAAGAACGCAGATTGGCTAGCTGGGTTGCTGGGTTGTATAATGTACAATGCACAGCTGTGCACCCAACGCCAAACCCAAACATATATGGTCACACAGAGATTTTAGAACCCAGTGAGCACCATTTGAAGATAGTACAAACATACAGAAAAGTCCCAAAAGAACAAGCCACAAATCAATGGTGTGGATATACTGTAAATCCAATAATATTTGCTAAGCATACAGAAACTTTCAAATATTAAACTCTGGGTGGGCTATTATATTTTGACTTGTGTTTTTAAACTTATTTTAAGATGTCTTTCTCCTTATAAGAGAACAACATATATGCAACATATATTATGCAAGGGTAAATTCACAGGAGAACTTATCAGACAGGTTTTACAGCATATCTATGAGGCATATAACCTTTTTTGTATTTTGAAATTTATACAAGGTTATATCCCAGTTGATAAATACAAAACATAGTACTCCTGAATGGATAAACACTAACACCACCAAACCAACTCCATAATTATGGTTAGTAATTGACTTGATTTAGAATTTATTTTATTTTATTTAGTGGGCCTATTTAGGAAATGACCTGATAATGCAAGTAATTCAGAGTGAAGCTGTGAACAGATATTGCTAAAGGCAAGCAAAAAAAATCACAGATGTTTCATCTAATCATGGTAAAGGCACTCTGCCTCCTTCTCTTACACCTAAAAGTAAGTTTCATTATATAATGTTTCTGTAGACTGATTGTGTAACTGGTCTTGAAAAATCTGCACCTGTTCAAATCAGTTTGTTTTCTCAGCTTTGCAACTGTTTTTTTGTAAGGACATTATCATTCCCATTACAGCTTCATTTGTGACTGGAACTGTACCCTCTACCATGTTCTCGCAAATAAAATCGTAAGCTGTGGTCAGTTCTGTGCTCAGTTTTGTTTATGGTTTGAAAAATGACTTGATTTTGACATGAGTAATAGCGAAAGGAAATTATTATAATAACTATAAATATCTTTTTAAAAATATCTATATACAAGGCATATTTATTTCTGATTCTTAACTTGCAACTTGTGAGAATCATAATAAAGTTGCCATTTCATCAGCAACATTGAGATTTATAGTCCGGAACAATCTCTATGTAGCTTTACCAGGATTGTAATGAGTATTAGCAAGTTATTGTTAATACACAGTTAAATATAATAGTGAGAGGACTAGCTACCTGGTGAACAACGATGCGGTATTTCCTCTTTATAATACTAATAGTGACATAAACTACCTGTAATAAATGTGTGTGTCTATGAGTATATCTCCTCTCAAAGGTGAGCAAGAATAAATATGAAAAAGAAGCATTCCAATGAATTTGTGCAAATGACAAATGAAGGATTGTTTCATTTCAAATAACAGTTGCTAGAATGTCACAGAAGCCTATTAGTTTGCGTATACAATAATTAGCAAATCATTAATTATTAGCTAAAATTAGCTGTCATTTTTATAACAGCAACTTGCATAGTACTTTTATTTACAAAAATGCCAGGGTAACCTGTAAGCGATCCATTGAAGATTATGGAAGAGATTCTGAAGAGCAGAAGTAGAAGTAGGCCTAACAGTTGAACTTGCATCAGAGAACATAAAGTTTATTTCAAGTATTATACTTAAATGTAAACTGGAGGTTTACAGGTTCATTCCCACAGACAGCAGGATGTCAGGTTATTTTTTCTTGCTACCATCCTTAATTGTTTTATTGTTGGATTTCATAATCAGTGTCTAGATCAGGGGTACCCAGCTATTTTTACCCCAAGAAACAAATTCCATCAGCAACACATGATCCACAATGGGGAGATCGGGGGGAGGACCGATCAATAGCGTGGTCAAAATTCAGTCGTGTTTCAACCAGATGTGGACCAGAGTTCGCCAGTTACTGGTTTATAACAGTATGCTGTCCAGAGTGGCTTGTTGTTCCAGCTGGGCTCTTATTTGAGAGCACCTTGCTAACTTTGCTGGGCAATGGAAGGGCAAAAAGGACTCTATTCAAAATCTGAGAAGACATTTACTTACTACATTTCAAAATATCTGACAGATGACTCTAAAACAACTTCAAGAATCCTTTATTCTGCTTAAGTTTCATAAAATTTATAGGTAAAACTGGACATGACACCGATTCCTAATCTTTGGCTACTAATTTCACAGAAATTTGACTTAACACACTTTCACATGTCTAGTGTAATGTAAAGTAAAAATTTATATTGAGATCTTTTCATTGAATTACTTACCAGCTGAAAAAATCCTGTATACAGCAATATACTCAAAAATAAATATATAAACATATTTGAAACACTGATAAAGGGTTTCATAATTTATGTAGGGCTAAAACAACATGATGTGAACTAACCACAACTTGTGAACTGCAAATTGAGCTACAAACTGAAACAGTCATGCCTGTTAATCTGTTTTCACTGCATTTATACAAATCATAACATCAACATAGACAAACATCCTCTGCCCCCCCAACCACTGCAAGTATTTTACAGATTGGAAAAACAAAGTAAAGCAACAGTCATTGCAACATGACATATTACTTACCAAACATAAGTCAATCTTTATATGTGGCAGGTCACTTTAACAGGTTTGGCTATATATAAATGTGTCTGCAGCATGCAAAAGATAAAAGTAAAAACTAATGACCAGACAGGCTGCAATCACATCCATGGTGGCAGTTAACAGTTATGGTAGGGGATACTTACATTTACATGAAGGAAAGCCCTTCTACTTCAAACACTGACTAAATAGCAAAAAACCCATTTCTAAATTTGAGCAACCTGAATACAATAATCCAAGTATACTCCTGATATGACTCCTGTCAATGGTTTGTTATAAAATTTAACTGACAAACATTACTTTAGTCAATAAATTATTTATTTATATTGCAGAGTTGTGATTCATCTAATGGCTTAATATTCTGTGACTTCCAACAATGGCCAGTATGAAAGTGAATGGTTTCGGAGTTTGATACGGGATATAAGGCATGCATGTGTCTCAAAACACTGTAATAATAATATGCATACTTTAGGTTTTATGATGCATCAGGTCAACAATGCTTGATTTAATTACTCACAAATTCAGTAATTAAGCATGAAAGGATATGCCATTTAATAAAACACACACAAGGACTAGATTACATAGTCTTTTAGTAAGATGGTGACTCAGTGTATTAAATTGTTTTGGTAAACAAAATCAGTTTTAGATTTTTTCCCCAATTTTTAATCATTTAACTTTTTCCCAATATTATGTTAGTGCCGAAAAGCTGTGTTTGGTGAATGAAATTATGTCATAGAAAATAAAGCAAATTTTACAAACTGCATAGCAATGATTCAAGAACAATATTAGAGATAGATCACTGATGTTTACATTGTTCAGCATCACAAAGCTTATATAGCCAATTTTGCCTGAATTCATTTAATTTCATAGCAACCACCCTACAGAGCTTAAGAACTTAATTACTAACTATTATATATGTTACACTATAATATTATAGTATAACCGATTCTCCAGGTAAGTCTTACAGCAAGACAAAGTAAAATGACACGTTAAATGCATGGGAGATTTCCTGAATTTGTATGAATTAGAATGCATTGACATACTACAGTAGCGTATTGCTGGCACCATAACAAAATAAATTTTGCCCAGTTTCTTGTTGTAACAATATGTTAAGTATCACATGTGTTTGTGTGTTTAAAGGATATATATGAACTCATTTCCAGTACAAATATGCTAGCAGATTGGTTTTATTTCAAAACACTCACCTGAACTATATCCAAAACCATGCCAGCAGCGACTGTTCCAAAACCTGCCAGCAGGAATGGAAAGACGACCTGAAGTCCAATGGAGAAGGACGTTTCCTTCAGCGGAGCCGGGGGCACCGGGATTTGGTCCGTACTCGTGTCATCGCTCTCATTGCTTTGGCTAGCATTTTCCAACAGGGCGTCCTCTTCGCGTTGGCCCTTGGCGTTAGCACGGCAGTCGATGGCTACCATTTCGCTTTCTTGTTCGCCTCTTTCTGAGAATGAAACTTCTTTGAGCTCATAGCCCTCACTTGGCCGCAGTTCTTCTGGACCATCCTTTTGTATTAATTGATGCACCGGCCCATTTGGACCATCCTTCTGTATTACTGGATGCACCGATCCATTAGTGTGGTGGTATGCCGGTGACACCCCTTCTTTTTTCGCGTCTACTGGACTTGTAGACATTTCAGTTAGTTTGTCTTGCTCATTTGACCAAAGTACCATGCGGATGCTTCACTGAAATACCCACAGAGAGAGTTTAATTCTTAGGGGGTGGGGGATGACCGTCTCTTTTTGCCTTGTTGCAGTATTTCAGTTAATTATCCCATTAATGACGTCTGCCTGAATCACTGTCAAAAAGATCTAATTTATCATTCAATAAAGCACTTGATATTGGTTCTACTCTCCAGCTGCTGACAAAGGCAGGTGCCTGCTGTTGCCCCGACTTCTCCCGAAAGTACGTTGATAAATTGAAGGTTACCCTCGCCATCCACGGTAATAGATTTTAAACAAAAATATGAAAATCCAATGGTAAAACTTTCCTCTGCCTGGAAATATTTCCAAAAACCTATTAGTTACATTGTAAATATCAGGCAATATACGTCACGTATCGTAACTGCTTAAAAGCACTGAAGAAACTAGGTCCATGGATTTAAAGTGCAGAACTCCAGCACGAAACTGCTGATCTTCTTGCCCTTTTGTCCACCTCCCGAGATAACCTTGCGTCTTTCAAATTAGCTCACTAGTGTCCGTGAAGTTGAAATGTCTCACCTTTCACCACGTGGCATTTTAAAATGTATTTAAAGGTCTTGGGTGCCTGGGTAATGTTACAGCCTGGGAACTATGGTGTCACCAATGAATCTGCATGCCCTTTGGTAGTCTGCAGAGAAAAAAATTACATATTAATTAATATATTTATTTAAATGAATTATATATAAGTAAAATAAGAAAAAAAATAATGACTGCGTAAGCAATGTCTATGTTGCATTAATTTCGTGAAAACAAAAAAACGCACGACATAAATAATGTTACACCCTCCTAATGAAATAAATCAACCACACAAGTCTAACACACAAGTAAGGCAAGATCTTTAGCGTTTTATACAGTTTATCATCCTTCCTTTTAAACATAACATCATAATCATTTAATACAGTTGTAGTGTTTATTGTTATTACTATCAAGTAGGTTCAAGTCTGTTCAGAAATTGAAAAAAACACTACACAAATTTGTGAAAGGCAGGCTCATGTACCCGAACAAGTGTTCAGATTACGTCATTTCAATGAACTCCTCTGAAGAACAACTGAAATAAATCTAGCTCTGCATAGTAAATAGTATACAAATCTATAAATATGGAGAAATTCATCGAAACGACCCTGGCTTTAAAGAAGCATTGCAGCTGAGTCTCGTTCGCTACACGATCAAACAAAAAAGAAAAAAATGCGGTGAAATCACGTATCTGAAAATTCATTTACTTCGACAACAAATATAATGAAACTCGCTAAATAAAAACATCTATTTTTCTGCCTATAACAAGAATGAATTTTAATTTATATATCGATAGATCATTTTGACTGTTCGGTGAGAAGTATACAGTGTTCTTTGTTTTGTTATTTTAAAATAAGTCAGTTTTAATCGGAAAACACATTAAATAATACATTTTTGACATTTGTGCCAGACATCCATAAAATATTATAACAGCAATAGGCCTAATTATAATGACAATAATAATGTGTTACCGGAATACAGACCATGGGGATGGTGTAATAAACGTACATGACATGCTTGTAGACTACAAGGCAGGTATATAGACAGATTCCGTAATGAACGTTCTAGTCGGTGAGAGAGACAACCCGAATAAAATATTATAACAGCAAAGAGGTACTACTCTTTATATCGCAATCTCCGCTTACCCGCAGTAGTAGTTTTTGTGTAGTGTAATTGGCAAGGCCACGGATTGGTAAGTGCGCTCCAGGACAGCTTTCTGTAGCGATTCCCTTACATTATCCACAAAGTCCTACGCATCTATATTAATTCTGTTAACAGGAAGTGAAAAGGCGGGGAAACGCTTCAGCAAGCCCTAAAGCCACCAATAGCTCTGTAGCCTCCCCACTGTCACCGATTGGCCGCAAACCTGCTTGTAAAGCCCGATTCATATCCGACAATTCGCTTAAAAGTTATTTTTCGTAAAAAGTTATGACAGATCTGCCTGCAGTAATGCATATTAGAGAAGTAATAGAGAAAATAAAGTATTAGTTCCAAATCTTAATGTATCAAAGTACGATATTGAACGCCTATTTATAGTTACTCACGACAAACTTGTATAATACGATTAATTGCATAATCACTGTGCAATTATTTAGTGCGTGTATATGTACTTCTTACTAATTTATTCATTATTTATCAAATATTTTTCCTCAAAGTCTACACACCATTCTGCTGGGATGATTAAACGACATTATGGTTCCACTTGTGTTAGGAAGGTACCTGTACTTAATTTCAGTTTGCATGCAGGACAGTCAAAGAAGTGGAAATTGTTGAAAACAGCATGGTCATAGGAAATTTATTTACTAATTAACCCAAAGGTTAGCTATTTCTCATAAGACCATGCCTGATTATCAGGCTCATCTCTACCACCGCATTCAGTGGAAAATAAACAGTAAGTTTAAGCATTTGTGGTGCTTGTTGGTGAGATAAATGTTAAAGAAGAAACAATAAAAGTGGAAAAATAGGATGATTCTGCTGACTAGGCAATGCTATCAGCAATAAGCCTTTGCAGTAACTGTGACGAGTTTGGATGACAAGTACCAAGAGGTTCAGAGCAGACATGTAGTCACGTGGTAAAATTACGGGTTTGGAACACCCTCGAAATTCATTTTTGACTATGGGTCTGGTACAGAGGTTACAGGAAAGTAATCTAAATTATGCCAAAGACAATTTAAGTGCTTTGTACCCACATACTCATGTCAGCATAACAAGATGACCAAGAAACACTTTGTTTTTTTTAAGAGGATCCAAAACTTGATTTCTCCAGATTTTTCTGCAGTACTGATAGTTGCTTAGATGCTTTACATGACCCTATGCCTTTTTGGAAATGGTGATTTTAAAGATAATATAGATAACTGAACCTTTGCCTTTTATAATAGTGGGATACTCTATTGCCATGTCTTTATTTGGCTGTTACTTTTCATTTTCATATTTGTAAAATGTGTATCTTTGGACACTTTATTTAACATAAAAAAGGTTTAAAACATAAAAGGAATATAAGTTATTACATTTTTAAGTCATTATGAATAAATAATAATAATCAAATGTAACCAGAGAAGCAGATATGGAAGATGAATGAATATGCAGTTCTTAATAATAACAACACACTTTTGTTGATTCTTGTGGAGACATTTTTTTTCCTTCCCCGTCATGCTCTCTATAACACATGTAGATAAGAGCAAGCTTGGCAACAAATTTCAGCAAAGTCTTGCTCAAGGGCCTTTGTACAGTGATCATTCTGTTTAAGGTGGGCTTGAATTAGGGACCTCGCAAAGGCACAGATACAGCCTGATGAGCCACACACCCCTTAGTTTAACAAGTTAACAAGTGTGTTTCCAAGTAACCATCAAGCTAACTGGAACAACAAAGGGTTTTGGCTTGAAAATCTCACTACCACTTTAGCTACATCGTTTCTTATCTTCCTTAACCACTAATATTGGTTATTATCGGGGATTGCACCCCAGGACAGTAATTTTGCTTCTTAAAAAGAGCCATGGCTGATACTTGCACTGTATACCATGTGTTCTGTTGTTTTTGTGTTTGTATGTGCACATCCTGTATTTTGTAATTTTATATAACAGAAATTGTATACTGTACGCACTGTTCAACTAAAATACCAATAAACAGATTTTTTTACAATGAGCAACTGTCGTTAAAAATCTAAACAAAAATTGTAATGATTTTTAGGCACTGTTGCCGCCAGATATAGGGGTTGGAATTCCACCGCTGCTCTGAGTTTGCATGTTCTCTCCGTGTCACACAGTAAGAACTTTAATATTAATGGTGTGACGTCTGTGAACGATTCATTCACAGGGAACCGGGAAATAACTTGAATATGCTGTAAGTGTGACTTCACATATTTTATGTTGTAAGTGTGACATATCCATATTTTAATGTAATGTAAAATACAATTTAAGATTTAATGTAGTTTCACAAATACTTCCTTTTAAAAATGAATTAATGAAAGTGTTAAATTAAAGTTTAATAAGCCTACTATGCATATAGGCCTAATCCTGCTACTGTCACAGGAATCACAAGTAGACTGGAGAGATTGGGTTCACAGTTCACATTTTATTAGCATTAACAATAAAACTGCCTATTGTCAATATAGGCACTGTACAATAATATAAAGCATCTCCCGCTCCACACTGGTCACCAGCATAAGGCAAAGGGCAATGTGACAGTACGTTACATTATTACATTACAGTATATACATGCTTTATGTATTTCTCAGGACATTCTGGATCTCAGATCTGTCATAAATTGATGTGTAAACCTTTCTACTGAAACAGCACTAATTAAAGTGACTGATGATTTATTAATATGCTGGGGAATGCTCAGTGTTAGTTATACTGGACCTCAGTGCAGCATTTGATACAGTCAATCACGGTATTCTTTTGGATGTGTTAAAAAGTTTTGTGGGTATTTCAGGCAAGGTTCTTGACTGGTTTTCATCATATGCATTTCATAGGACCTTCACTGTGTCTATGGGGGGGTTCTTCTGCCATAGCCCCCTTAGTCTGTGGAGTTCTCCAAGGATCTGTCTTGGGGCCTCTCTTATTTTCACTATATATTCTTCCATTAGCTCAGATTATTAGTTCTTTTAAGGGTGTTTCGTATCATTTGTAAGCTGATGATATTCAGATCAGTTGCATAAGCTTTCTATTCTGGTTGTTTCAGTGGTGGAAGTTAAGAAGTGGTTAGCTGCTAATCAGTTATGTTTAAAAAAACTGAGGTTTTAATTTTTGCTCTTTCAGATTTACATTCTTTGATTTGCAGTAGGACTATATTCACCTCACATTCACCCAAATCCTCTCTTCGAAATCTGGGTGTCATTTATGAGTTTTGATTCTCATATAAGGTCCTTCAGTCACACATGCTTTTTTCATTTGCGAGCTCTGTCGGAAATATTGGTTCATGCTTTTATTTTTGCACAGTTAGATTATTGTAATTTTCTTTTTACTTGTCTCAGCAAGTCGGCTCTTTCTCGTCTTCAGACGGTTCAAAATGCAGCCAATAGGCGTTTAACAAGAACTAGGACGTCTCATATTACACCAATATTATATCTCTTCAATGGCTTCCAGTCCAGTTCAGAATAAAATTTGATATTAGTCCTTACACTCAGAGCCTTGCATTGTCAGGCCTCGCAGTACATAGCACAGACAAGATTTTAAAAAACGTGCTGATCGGACATTTCAAATTGTCACCCCAAGGTTATGGAACAATCTTCCTCCATCATTGCGTCTTGCAGATTCTGTTGAAGGTTTTAAAGGGTAGCTTAAAACTTCCTTTTTTCTCAGGCTTTTGGTAAAATGTGAGCAGATCCTGTGAAATTGTGTTTTGTTATGTGATGGATGTTGTTAATGGGTTTTATACATTTTTTGTTTCGTGTTTTTTCTGCATTTTAGTTATGTACAGTGCTTTATGATTGCTTTGTCTGCAAAAGGTACTTAAGAAATAAAGTTTACTTATTTGCTTACTTACATACTTTAGGACAGCGGTGCCCAATCTTATCCGCAAAGGGCGCATGCAGGTTTTTGGGGTAACCTTTAGGTCAGCTGTTCAAACTCATATGTGAGGACTCCTCAGCCAATCAGCCCTCTATTTAGTAATATAATTAGGGAGCTGCAACGAATACCCGCATACACAGCGGCCCTTTGCGGATAAGATTGGCCACCCCTGCTTTAGAAGGGAAAACTCTTCATTTACCTGTATTATCTAATATAAAAAAGTGATGGCTCTACAAACATAATTTTAGAAATGGTGAGGGTATCTTTTATTTTGCATCCTCATGGTAAGTACTTTTTAACATGAGAAACAAAAGTGAACATTAAAAGCAGTATTTAGTTTTTCAAGCCTTCATAATGTGCACAACATTACCCACAAACACCCATGCTTCATTTGACCCCAGCATGACCAATTTCAGTACTGTACATCAGTACCAGACTGGCGGTTGAACAAGCACAGGTGCTCTGTAGGATGAATACAGTCATGCCCTAGGTGTGTCGATAAGTCTTCACAAATCCTTTGCCAAAATTCGCTGACTGGTGTGCAGTACCAGAAAGCATGCAGGTAATCATCCTTCTTACAAGTTACGCATATGTCAGTATCTCTGATACCCATCTGGAACATCCTTTGCCTTGTGTAGTGTGTTCTGTGTAAAATTTTGTACTGTAAAAGCTACAGGTAGGAGTTCTGATTCAATCAAAAGGTATTCAAGCAAATTTGCCTCCAGAAGTTAGTGTCTGGGTTGATGAGTAAATCATTTTCCCATTTGTGGGTAGGGAGTGAGAGCGTTGTATCAGATTCTGGTAGATGCACGTAAATCCTAGACAACAGTTTTTTAGTTGGAGTTATTAAGAAGTTTGCTATTTTAGGTGAAAGCTCCAAATTTAATTGCTTAAGGCACCATCTATTATGTATTATTGATTTAAGTTGAAGATATTTTAAGTATTTGTTTTTCTCGATGCCATAAGTTTCTGCTATATTGTCAAATGATATCATGCGATTGTCTTGGATTATGTGTTTGAGGCGCTTGATTCCCTTATTATCTCAAGCAAGACGTTTATCATTTTTTTATTTAACAGGATGTCAGGGCAGTTCCAGATGGGTGTCAGTTTGCATGGGACCAGTGAGGTTTGGTTCATTTTAAGAAATTCCCACCAGGCTATCAGTGATGTGCTGATGTTGATGCTCTTGAAACAGCAATGTCGTTTAAGTATATGGCTGATAAATGGCAGGTCCTGGACTCGAATATCATTACAGAAGGTTTGCTCAATATCCAGCCACTTAAGGTCTAAGTTGTTTTGCCTTGTCCATTTTAGGACATATATCAATCTATTGGCAAGAAAGTAGTTGTACAAATTGGGAAGTTCCAAACCCCCACAGTTTTTAGGTTTCTGTAAAGTTTTTAAACTTATGCGTGGTGATTTGGATTTCCATAGATATTTTGAAATTAAGGAGTCCAGCAAGTCAGTGGAGGTTGACTCGGAACCATTGAGAACATGTAGTTAATTTTTGGTAAGATCATCATTTTGATTGTTGCTACTCTTCCCAGAAGTGATGTGGGTAGATTATTCCACCGTGCGAGGTCATCTTCTATCTTTTTAAGCAAAGGACTGTGATTTAATCGTGTCAGATCTGACCGCTTGGCAGAAATGTTGATACCCAGATATCTAATGTTCCCAGTTTGAAGTGGAATAGTTGAATTTCATGCACACCATACACTTCCCGCAGAATTGGGCAGCAGCCGCGGCAAACCCTCACAGCTGCCACCATCCCATCACAAGACACATGATCCAGGCCATGAACAGCTTTGGCCTTCCCTGGATACGCAGATCTAGGGAGATAAGGTCAGTTAGTCCGGCAATGTCGCCATCACACCGTGCTCCATTCCATTTCCATCCACAGAGCTCACCCTCTGTTGCACCTATTTGAATCAAAACAAGGTCATTTTCAGTGCATAGTTTATTGACATCCTTTGCCAGAAAACCTTATTCCCAAACCCAGTGGAGTCCTTAGCTAATCTTTTAGCTCACTGGTCTGCGATTTCATCAGTCCGCTTTGTGTGGACCTGGCACTTCACTATTGCCACCTGTTCGGGTAACATGAGAGCATCCAGCAATTGTTCCAATTGATCCAATTGGAACAATTGGATCAATTGGATGCTGAATGAGTTTTCCCTCTTTTCCTCCACAACACCCTATGATCGTGACACACACCGAAGGTGTATCGTGAGTCTATGTCTGGGCAGATGTCCTCCGTCCACAAGTGATCCATCTTGCAGCACCACAGCATAGGAGGTCGCTGGTGATCTATCCTTTGCTGGTGTTTAATTGGAATGTTTTTTTTAATATTACAAATTTATCCTGTTCTACCTTTATTGGTAATACGAAAAGAGTATATTACAGAATATTCCATATTATTGCTGAAATTGTTTTTTTATTCACTGGATTTAAGTTAGAACCAGATAAGAGATGGAAGAAGTGGAGAAGAAGACAACTAGCCATCAGTCATTACATCAGGGAGTAAAAAGAAATCTTTTGGAACAGAAAAAAATTTAACTGAAGCAGGTCTGATGTTTAAGTTGTTTACTATGCAGTTTATCAGTCCACAAGTGGTCAGTTGTTCAAGGTCTCTGACATCAGGCCATTCTGTAATAATTGTGGTTGTAACTCGAAGGTTATGGAAAAAAAAATATTTCTTTCCCATATTAATCCATTTTGTGTACATCCTTAAAGTCACACAATACATTGAGAGAGAGGCTTGTTAAATTTCTTTAAAGACTGAATTTGGCTAAAATATACTTGCTAACCAGGGTTGGCCAGAGTTTTTTTCTGCTTTCCTAGAACCTGCTCATAGTTAAATTCTTTATGGGGCACATTTCTCTGTACAGAAAGTAGTGCTATTGTCATGAACTACTTGTTCATGAGTGGTTCTTTATTGTTCTTCATCCCTCTATCCTTCATATATATATATATATATATATACACACACACACACACACACCTCATGGCTGTGCTTCAGGTCTGTTTTGTGACAATATTTGTAATGGCTGTGTAGTTGAAATTCATCTGGTGTCAGTGGTACCAGCTAGCATTTGCCATTTCCATTGTGGTTGTTGCTTAATTTTTGTTATTTTTATTTATGACAATTTCATATTGATATTTCACCTTAATATTTTGACATGGGCCTATGTATTTTATGCAAAAATAAGTATGGGTAAAAAATGGAAGAATATTAAGGATGTTTTCTTTTCATGTCAGTTTAATTCATGTGTGATTGTCATGTTGGAACCACAACACTGACCAGGCAGCAAATGACAGCAACAAGTAACATCTGATAAACACAGGGATTCCACATGGGGTTAACGAGGGGGCATGGTACATGGAAGGACCAGACAATTGGGTCACGACAGTCAAGGTGTGCACTCTGGGGAGTGAAGTGACGAGACCACGGATACGACCAGGGAATCCACGGGACCTGGGAACACAAAAACAAAAACACTGATGGGGCACCGGGAACAGAACTGACACACAGAACACAAGGACAACAACTGACAAACCACGGGGAACACTTACAAACACAGGGGCACCAAAAAAGGACACACAGGGGGAATACAAACTAGAGGAATGAAAGGACCAGGCATGAACACAAGCAAAATAGAGGGACGAGGAGTAAACACAAGGGGCAGACAGAACGTGGAAACTGCAGCGGCGACAGGCAAGAGCGGAGCAGGAGGGATGGTCAGTGACTGCGAGGCCGGAGCCAGCAAGTATGCCGAAAGGGCCGAGGAGGAAGGTGGAGGGACAGACGGTGGGGACGAGGAGGAATATGGAGGGGACACTACAGGAGGCCCAGGAACCGTGGGCGGTGGCGGCGTAGAAACCTCAGGCAGACAGGTGGAGCAGGAGCCTCAGGGACAGGCAGAGCAGGAACCGCCAGCACAAGAACTACAGGGGTTGCAGCTGGGGTACTGCCCATTTAAGGAACTTGGATACCTGTGGGATAGCATCGCCAACAGACCTGGCCCCTTTCAGAGCTAGGCGCATCCCGGTAAAAAGGCAAGCTGCTGATCCCAACAGCCAAGCGGCAGCAATGAGGATGTTGGGAGCCCACAGGGGCGAAGCGACGGCAGCAGCGATGCCAGGTGTGAACACCACTGGATTAAGAATTGGGAGGGGTTCTTCTCAATTCTCTGCAGGGGTAGTTGCAGAGACCATAACGACCCCCTGGACGACATCCGGCGTCATTGGTTCTTCTGCTTCTTTTTTCTTTCTGCTTTTGGTGGAGGCAAGGGCACCTCAGACAGCTGGCCAAATGGCCGTCTGCTATCCAAAGCTACCCGCCGCATCATTGACTCTGCCACACCCCTTGGAATGCTGTGGCATGTTTTCTCCTCCAGGATGTCCCTACTCCGGTTGGCTATAGCTCTAAGGACAGGATCATCCCTGACTAAGGGATCATTAAGCCAGTGGATGACTTTGTCTGTAATGCTGAGGTATTCTTCAAGACAGACAAGGCATTCAGACAAGGCATTTTCTCTAGGAGTTCAGTCATTCTGTCACGTCACAACCGGGGAAACTAGAGCACGGAGAGGGACTGGGGAAACAAACTGAAAATTGGACTAAATACAAGGAGACAGCAACAGGAAACAGCTGATAAACACGGGGATTCCGCATGGGGTTAACAAGGGAGGACCAGATGATCGGGTCATATTGTAATTATACTTACCTTTTTATAGCAACATTCCAGATAAATCAATTTTTGTTATAGGTTTAATCTATGTTAAATTATACTTTGTTGTATTTATAAACCTAGTTACCTCGTTATAACAGTATTTTGACTTTTTTTTAAAGGTAAATCAAATGCCTTATGATAGCATACAATTTTACTACATGAAGTATTCATTAAATATACAAGAATCTCATTAAATTATTAGTTAATAATTACATTTTGTAGTAATATACAAGGTAAAAAAACTTTGGTTTTGTCATTTTAAGTAAGATTATTGTATTATTACAGTATTAGTGCAATTTTATGTACTGTATTTTAGTAATTATGGAAAAATACTGTATTTTTATGAGTCAGTTAATTTCTGTTATTTTACAGTATTTTATTGACAAGAATATATTTGCTGCCAGAATATTTCTGTTTTTTAAGGTGTTTTTTTTTTTACAGCATACACTCAGGTTCACTCCCCTTTTTTTAGTTCTGAGAAATGTGATTTGAAAGCTGCTTCCCTCCTAGACTATGGACAGTGAGAACCAGTGAGGAATGTAAGGGCATGCTGTCAGCAAGCAGATGATTGGCTGGAAATTAAAACTGCTGTATATGCCGCAAAAGATCAAACGAGAACTGTAAATGAGAGACTCCCTCGCCCAATCCCATGTCCCTCCTAAGACCTAAGCCCCAGACCCTCAGAGACTTAACTGACATCACATGGTAAATGACTGAGTGTGAGCGGGTGCAAGGGCCAAAACATGTTCCTTACTATTGTGAGTTTGTGATTTGCACTTGAGGGCCAAGTCACCAACTGCTCTAGTTCAATGTGTTCCTGGACTGTGCATTACAGAGTGGATGAGAGGTAATTGTCAAATAATCAATTTATTCTTTTTTGTCAAAACAGTATCATTAAGCACTCAAGGACTCAAGAAAATGGGTCAGCAATCAGAGAGGCTTCCAATGGGAAACAGTGTCAGAATCAGGGGCAAGACAAAATTTGAGAAAACCAGTAAACAAACCAGGGTCATACTCAGATTGGCAGAAATCACAAAAATCCGACAGCAAATGCAAGGGAGAAAGTAAGCAAGCACTGGTAGTATTGGCGTCGTCAATCCTTTCCTGTGTAGCAGCCCAGAGTAACAACTTCCACCAAAGGAGACCCAGGGGCAGATCTTTGGGGTGGAGCTGACAAATCACTGAACCTTACAGCATGTAACCTAAAACCTTACAGCACATACACACAACCTTACAGTACGTGACAATTATTGACAGTGGGACAGCCTAAGACCCCAATGACTTGAACAGGAACCAAAACAATGAACATGGCTTAAAATCTGAGGCTGTGGGTGTGGACATTGGGATTGGGCCCCACTCTTGCTGACATAATGAATGAGTGGATGAAGAAGAGACTCTGATAGGCTCTTGGTCATAACTGAGCAAGATACCCAAAGGACTGAATGAGTTGGTGAGTGAGTGAATGAATGAGAGAATCTTTCAGTCACTCTTTCGGGTCTTATGATCTTGTACTGAATAAGAAACATGAAGGAATGAAAGATTTACTGAGTGAGTGGGTGAAGGAGAGAGTCTTTCGGTCACTCCTTAGGGTCTTTGGGAAAGAATGAGTTGGATACATAATCTACTGGTGCAGAATATACCCTGCATGTGCAGCAACTTACCGAATTCTGCAAATGAATTTTATGGATGCAGCATGTTCACAAAAATGATTTCAACCAAGGCTCATTAGCTGATCAGCCAGCAAAGGCTCTCCGCTCGCCAACAGAGAGGAGCAATGCAATCCCAGCTGTAAGCACACCCCAGGCAGTAGGCTGAGGCTGCTTTCCTTAGTCACAAGGAGGTGTGCTGCATGCTGCAGGCCTGGCTGGCTCAGGGGTAGCGGGAGTTAGAAGAGCAGTGGTGGCAGAGCCAGCAGGACTGTGAACAGCTGCCCAAAGAGCGGGACAGCTGGGAATGTGAGTATGGCTGCCAGAAGCAGGAGGCCAAGGAAGCGGAGGCGGCACTACTTGGCTGCGAGACAGCCCTGCTCAACAGAGAGAGAAGGCATACTATGCTCTGGAGACCCAGCTGGCCCAGGAGTGCAGCGAGCTGGTGGCACAATGGGAGCAGGGTAAGCGGCTGCGTGAGTCCCTGGAGCGGGGGTGGTGCAACATGGAGAAGCTACGAAAGCGGTTCCCGGAGTGCAAGCAGTTGGGCGAGGCCACTCAAGGCATGGAGTAAGAGGCTCTCTGGGAGAATCAGCTTTGTGATCAACAACAGGGCCCCCCAAAGTTACAGAATAGGATGAGCCAAGGCTGAGGAACCTGCACTGTCAGAGCCTGCTGGCAGTGCAGTGCCAGCTAGCAGCCCAACTCCGCCAGCACTCCTTAACTGCTCAGTGCATTGGCTGTCTCTGAGGAGGAGAGATTGGCTGTGGAAGTCGCTGGGTGTGGTGTTCACTGGGACAGATGACCATAGTGGGGGGGACCTGTCACACCAGCGCCCACTAGCAGCTCAGCCTCGCCAGCACTTGGGAGCTGATGGCTTCTCCCTGCCCCCTTGTCACTGGAGGTAATACACCGACGGCTGCCACCAGACCACTTGGATATACTTCAGACCTGAGGTGGGGACTGGGGATGGTGACAGTCGACCTTTGAAGTGTACATATCCCAGCATGCCCCACAAGTAATATAAATAGCCCATTGTATGTATTTGTTATTGTAAATATTCATTCAGTTATTGTATTTCCCTATTGTTGTATCTGTGTTTTGCATGAAACCTGTCCAATCCTCATGTGTCTTTAGTGTTGCATAAATCACCCACTATGTGTGATAATTACCATCCAGTTTCTGACCTCCCTGTGTTTACCCATTACATTTGGTTCAGTGCTCATTGGGTACCTGTATATATATGTGTCACTCTCTCCTAAATGATGCCTCGTCGTTTGTTGTTGTCTTCTCCATCATGCTTCCGTCTGCCTGGCATTACAATAGACTAATTTTAACATGTTGGAACACAAGTGTTCAAGAAGTGCCACTGAAAAATTTCGTGGACAAATTAAAACTAAGCTTTTAGATTAAATAAATCAAACTGAGTTACTTCCAAAAAAGGAGTAATTTCATCCATCTTTATATAACACCTCTGAATTACCCAATTTATTCAAGAGCATATTAATGCCTTATGACCTATGCTGCCTCCAGCTCCATACATGGGAAGGCTCTAGCCTTCCCCATCTCTACTCAGGGTAAACAGCAGGAAAATGAATGGGTGCAATATTTTTTAAATAGAGAGATACTCATTATTAATCCCAACCAGAAAATTTTAATGCCACAGCAGTACATAGACCACAAACTACTAGGACAAAATGTACAAAATACATTGATATTTAAGTAAATAAATAGATGACAAAGCGGTGCTACTTTTAAAAATAGCAAAGCTCCTGTACCACACAGCAGAGTAACTGTCACACAACTTGTGGAGGTGACAACCGCAGCTGAATCCTCTTGGTTATAATCAGTAGAACTACCTACTAAAGCCTTGCAGCGGTGGCAATGCGGTGCGAGGTATTGTTGGCATGCCACTACTGAGCGTTTTTACTCTTTGTTCTTCCCACAGTTACGTTACGTTACATTCCATCCGTCTGGCCCTTTCCAGACCTTCCGCACCTCCTTCCTGCCCTCCTGCCCGTCCGACCTCCCTGTGTATTCCCCTTCTTCATTTGTCCATGTCTCCTGACTGGGGTGGCAGGAAGTCTTGTGGATGCAGACTTCAGCCAATGAAACCGTGTTCTCTTCGAGAAATTGTTCCAGCCCCTGATGGTGAAAGGAGTCAACAGGGCTGGTAACCCATTGTACTGTCCATCTGACTCTCAAGGTGGGGATTCTCCATTCAGTAGACCATCCAGTTCATGGTTGTTCCCTCTCTAAGAGCTAAAATAATACTGGGATTTCCTTGGTTAAGACAACAAAATCCCAGGATCGACTGGAGGAAAGGTGAGATCCAGGTCTGGTCCCCTGACTGCTTTCTAAACTGTTTATCTCTGCCCTGCTGTGTTTCTTCTATCGAGAGCCCTCTCCCTGAAGATCAGCCTATCTTCCCTGAGCCTTACTGTGATTTACATAAAGTGCTCAACAAAATCCAGGCTTATGGGCTGCCCCCCATTTCTCTTCCAACTGCGCCATTGACCTCATTGAAGGGGCTGTCCAACCCCATGAATACCTTTTCTCCCTTTCTAGATATGAGGAGGCGGCCATGAAGAATTATGGTTCAGGGTCCCTGAAACAAGGTATGATTCATCCCTCCACCTCACCTGTCGTGTCTGGGTTTTCCTTTGTTGAGAGGGACAGGTGGACTTCGACCCTGTATAGACTACCGTGCGCTCAATGCCATTTCCAAGAAATGTCGAGACCCCCCGCCCCACCACCACTGATACCCTGCTCCTTGGAACAGCTTTGAACTGCCTGTATATTTACCAAACTGGATTTGAGAAGTGCCTATAATCTGATTCGAATAAGAGAAGGGGACGAGTGGAAGACTGCATTCCTCTCCTCTACAGGACAATATGAATATCTTGTGATGCCTTATGGGCTAGCTAACAGTCCTTCTGTCTTTCAGTCCTTCATCAATGACACCTTGCAAGACATGCTGCATCGCTTTGTGATTGCCTATATTGATGACATCCTGATTAATTCAGAAATGGAACAACACATCAATTATGTTAGAAAGGTGCTTCAGAGGCTGGCTGAAAACCAACTCTGTCGAAGGTGAGAAACATGAATTCCATCCAGTTACACAGTTAAATTCCTAGGGTACATGATTACTCCAGGTGGAGTTGCTATGGATGTGGATAAAGTAGCGGCAGTATGGGAATGGCCACGGCCAGTGACAGTAAAGGAGCTTCGGTGGTTTCTAGGCTTTGCAAATTTTATTGATGGTTTATACAGGAATTTAGTACTTTAGCTGCCCCTCTAACTGGTCTCTTGAAGCATGGTGAGAAGAACCTGGGGTGGACTACTGAGGCTCAACTTGCCTTTGGGGACCTTAAGTAGCACTTTTGCTCTGCTCCCATCCTGAAACAACCAGATCCCAAACAGATCCTTGAATTGAACACCTGAAATCGGTTTTGCACATTTGTGGATCACTTGTCTATTTGTCAATCAAGAGACATTTGTAACTTTCCTCCTTTTTATTTGTGGATTTTTGACAAATTCGTACAGTAGCTAATGTGTGCGAAGCAATATTTGGTGCAATCATATTGGAGCAATTATGATGAGGGTACCAAAGTGAAGCTCCCCTCACAGCCTTTGAGAGAAAGTCTCGCGATATTTCAGGTGAGTTTGAGGTTTCAGAGCTTGTAGCCAGATCGCACAGAGGCTGGGACTATTATGAGCACTCAATGAACAGAGGCTGAAGTTGTGTAAAAGACATGCATTTATTCTTAACTAACACTACAACTAACATTACACTTAACATGAACACAAAATAACGGAATAGAAACAGAATGTAATAATGGAAATGCAATGATCAGTTTTAAATGGGTAACGATAAAAGGAAAATACTATTCTGCAAAGCAAGCACAGTTTGTGGAAACATGACCCTATAGTTATATAGCAGGTGTTGGAGTACACAGTCTCCACTGGGTACGTGGATGAGAAGAGATCACTTGAAGGCGTTGATCAGTTGCCAAACAAACTTTATTCCAGCAGATCGATCTGGGAACTCTGCAATGCACTGTACCCCCACAGAGTTCGACTTCCTTGTTGTTCACTGTCTTTCTTATACCCCTTCTACAAGCAGACCCTGCCCCTGTCAGTATGTGTCCCTTTTTCTGGAAGTTTCTTCTTATCTGGTTATTGTGGCAACCCTACAGTATATTATTTGCTTGACAACTGTCACCGCAGCCTGCATCAGTAGATTAACTTTGGCACGCACATATCCCCGAACATGGCACATACGCCCCCTTTCTCTGCTAGGAGCATTTCTAGGGCCATACGGTTCTGAACCGCCATAAGGGACATCGTCCCCAATTGCCGGTGCCTACGTCGGGTGATCGAGCCCACAGAAGTTGCATTGAGTCGGACAGGCCACTCACCAATGAGAACTAGGGGTGCCCCCTAACCAGACCATTGCACATACCCCTTGCCCCAAACTAAGGTTATCTACTATAGCCTCTGAAGACACTGGTGTAGCTTGCCAAAGGATCTTTGGGTTACAAGTTAGAGGTTTTGACTCAGAGAAAGGAATAACTCTTCCTGCAACGTACACAAGAAAGTTTATTCCTGCAAACAGAGACCATTTCCCTACATCAGAGACAGCAATGGCATGGCCCCATCTTGAGTACATAGTCGATAAGATAGCTCCTCATCAAAGTTGTGATGTTAGTTTTGATGCCACTTTTATGTGAGGATGGAGGACAAAGATTATCTCCGCTTCCTCTGGTGGGAAAATGCAGATTTAGAGTCACGGCCAACAGTATATTGCATGAGAGTCCATTTGTTTGGGGCTGCTTCCTCCCCAGGCTGTGCTAATTATGGGCTCAAACATCTAGCTGCAATGTCAAGGAGAAGTTTCAGTGAAACATCCGTCTGCAGCTAAAGGAATCGAATTGGTGAAGGAAGCAAGAGAGCTGTGTAGCCTTGGCAACTTAAGGTTGCACAAGTTTATCTCCAACAGTTTGGATGTGCTGTCATCAGTCCTGAAGGAAGAGTGTGCTGGAGGAGCCAACAGCTTGGATATGGCCTTCCATGAACCATACATGGTTGAGAGCCCTCAGTGTACAATGGTGCATCACATTAGATGAGTTTCAGTTTAGAGTAGCTGCAAAGCAAAACTCATGACAAGAAGAGGGGTATTGTCCACTGTGGCCTCAGTGTTTGATCCACTTGGTTTTGTTACACCTTTCATCCCTCTAGGAAAGAAACTCCTCCAGCAATTGTGTCACAAGAGAGTTAGTTGGGATGATCCTCTTCCCGATTATCTGCTACCTCATTGGGAGTCCTGGTTGAGAGGGCATCAAGATCTATCTGACATAAAGGTACAATGATGTTACCACCAAGCTTTGGTGAAGTTAAGCAGTATAAGCTGCATCGTTTTTCTGATGCCATTAGCTCAGGTTATGGAGACTGCTCATACCTGAGAGCAGTAAGCACATCTGCAGAAGTGCACTGTTCCCTTGTGATGGGGAAAGCAAGGGTGGCTCCTTCAAGGGTAACAACTATACCAAGACTCAAACTCTCAGCAGCTGTGATGGCAGTACACACAACATGCTCCAGATAGAGCTTGAAATAGTAGGCCTTGTTGGAGTACGCCGCTCCACCGAGTCCAGATGTAAAGGGATCACACTGGAGACACGCGGAATTGCAAATAAAAGTA
>JAODUD010000127.1:28552778-28566121 GCA_026784285.1 Stomatorhinus walkeri
ACCAAGACTCAAACTCTCAGCAGCTGTGATGGCAGTACACACAACATGCTCCAGATAGAGCTTGAAATAGTAGGCCTGCAGGAATATTTCTGGACAGATTCAAAGATTGTCCTTGGATACATCAATAATGATGCAAAGAGATTTAATGTTTTTGTATCAAATCACGTCCAACTTGTAAAGCAGAGCACTCATCCCGACCAGTGGAACTATGTTGCTTCAGAAAACAACCCTGCTGACCACTCCCCTAGAGGACTGACAGCAGAACAGCTTAAGACATCTAAGTGGTTTAAAGGCCCATATTTTCTGTGGCAGCCAAATCTCCCAAGTAGTGATGTTATGGTGGGAGAAGTACCAGAAAGTGACCCAGAGCTACAACAGCTCATGTTCACAGCATTCAATCAAGGGAAGAGAGGTCACTGCTAGATCGTTTTGAAGGGTTTTCAGATTGGACAAGAGCATACTGAAACGTAGCTAGAGAGCACAACCTAAAGTCCAGGGAACCCACATCTTTAGAAGAACGGAAGGAAGCAGAAATTTTTCTCATAAGACTGGTTCAATCAATATACTTCACTGAAAACCTGAAGAGTTTCAAGCATGGAAAGATCAAATCAACTGACAAGACAAATAAATTGCACGAGTTAAACTCATTCCTTGATGAGCAGGGTATACTTAGGGTAGGACAGCGGTTAACAATGTCCAGTTTTCACCCCCAGCCATCCTTTCCAAAGAAAGCCGTTTGTCAGCACTGCTCATAAAGTATCATCATGAAAAGGTACAGCTCCAGAAGCTTGCCTCAAGACTGCTTTCTCCATTGGCCAGAAACTATGGCAGTTTCAGTCGATGCCGTTTAACCTGCACAATGCCCTGGTCATGTTCAAGAATGTGGAATGTTCTCGTGGAATGTGTCCTGTCCCACATCCCCCAAACCGAGTGCATTTGTCTACCTCAATCTTCTGGTAGACTTCAGGTGTTTGGCAACTGGGGATTGTGAAGACCCGCACCACCCCCCTTCACCCTCAGAATGATGGGCTGGTGGAATGGTTTCACTGTACCCTAGCTGCACAACTGGCAGTCCTTGTGGATGTCCACCTTCCCCTGGTCAAGTGGGTGTATCATGTGCTCGAAAGCACTGGCTGCACTCCCACCACCCTAATGTTTGGCCGTGACCTGCAAAAACCAGTGAAGCTGGTGTTCCACTCATCCCCGGAGCTGGACCTGCCAGGAACACTGGGGCTGGACTATCTGCGCAGGACCATCCAGGCGCAGCCACAACCAGAGAGAAGAAGTCATATGATTTCCACTGCGAATGACAGGCCTTCCAGGCCAGGGACCCTGTTTGGATGTCCACCCCATTAGGAAGAAGGGGTGGCCCCTGAAGCTCAACAGTCATTGGAGGGGCCCTGAGGAGGTCTTGGAACGGATCTCCGAGGTAGTGTACAGGCTGTGCATGATGGAGCGGCATATGACTGTCATGCTGCACTGCAACTGCCTGACACCATACCAGCCTCTGGCCCACTCTGAGCAGCCATCGCAAAGACCAGTGGTGAGTACCCCAGCAGCTGAGACTAATCAGGACAGTAAGAGACTCATGGCCACAGAGGAGCCAGGAGCACTTCTGGGACTTTGTGGGGGTTCCGGGGACAGTGATCACAGAGGTACCGGTGGGCAGCAAAGCAGGCATTAAACTTTATGCAATGCTTTCACAAATAATTTTATTATTGCTGTTGTTGATGTGGCTCTTAGTAAGACTTATTGTGCAGATAAGGTTAATCAGAAGAAGGGTATCTCCAGTTGTGTGGAGATATCAACGAACAAGCCACTGGTGGGCCACGATAGTTCCCGGATTGAACTGATTGAATGGCACACAGTTCAGTCGCAACTTTTGAGTTTCACCAACGTTGTTCGATTACTTATGTTCCCATCTTAGACATGCCTTCAGGAAAAGAAACACCAGCTACCTCCTGTGTGTACCATCACACTCACCATGTGAGAAAGCGTCTTGCGATTGCACTTTGGAGACTAGCTACTAACTGTGAATACAGGACAGTGAGTCACCTTTTTAGGGTTGGCAGAAACACAGCACTGATATCTGTGATTTCTGCGATGCTATAATTGAAATTATGAAATCATTTGCTGACTCTGACAGATTGACTCCAGAGCAGCCTAGATACAATTTCAGAATAAGTAGTGCACAGTCTGTTGTGGAGACAACTATTGGGAGGCTTAAAGTAAGATGGAGGTGTCTGTCAAAGAAAAATGACTCTAAAGTGAAGATGGCAAAGACAATGTGCAAATGTGTGCAAACATTTCTGAAGAGAATTGTGACTTTTTTGTGAAAAACTTCTGGACTGCCCCCAGTGCACATTTTACTTGAGAATGGCTAGCAAGAATGAAGTGAAATTCAGGCTCCAATAATGGACTATGTCAGTGCCCAGGAAAACTGATGCATCCCGAAACTTGTGAAAAATGTGAAAATGACTTAGAATGTAGGCATTTTAAATGTTGTAAATAATGTGCTAAATTTGTGATTGGTGAAAATAAAGCTATTCTTTAAAAGTAATTAATAAATGAATACAGAGCTGTGAACAAAATGCTGTATTGAAAAGTGCAGAGTGCTACATGCCAATAAATTAGTCATTTTTTGCTATTCTTTCTTCATAGCTGTCACCAACAGCTCCATGAGCCTCAGCACAGCCACTGTCCATTTTGGCAAGGCAGACAGTCATTGCTCTCCTCTGGTCCAGAAATGTCTCATGAGACCGCTTATTCACACATAATTGCAGTATAATTCCATTTCACTTTTTCTGTAATTCATCTAGTTGTTCTTCTATTACATACAGTATCAGCATCAGGATAGGACCCTGTGTTAAACAGGTCTGTCTTTCATTTCCCTAAGGTCCCTGCTCTCCCCAGTTGGCCAGCATTGACCAGTGATGCAGGTGTTTCCTGGTCCAGTCCATGTCTTGATATTCTTCCCATGCCAATGTCTTTTGTAGTTCTGTGTTTGGCCAGCAGGTGTCACTGGTCATCCTGTTCTGCTCCTTGTGTTCTCTTAAGTTTTGCCCCAGTCACATCATAATCCTCACAGTTGTTCTTGCTCCCTGGGCCGCTGCATGGCTAAATGGGTTGAGTGTGTAGCTGAGAACAATACACCAGAAACTGATGTGAATTCAGAAACTTTGGACAGTTTTGGTATTCGTGTCCCAGAACTCTTCTTGTAAATCCTATCATGTTCATGTTCATTATGTTTATGTACTCCAGTCTACCCTTCCTTGTAGTCTTATTGTTTACCTTGTTTGTGCCCAGTTTTTATCCATGTCCTATATTTCTTGTAACTTTTGTGTTCCTTCAGGATTCTAGCTCACATTGCCCTTCCTCATTAAAGCTTGCTGTCTTGATGAGATAGCAAGGGCTTAAATTTGGATATGAACAGTAGGGACATGTACCTACCAATATTGTTACTGTGTGTGTCCGTGGGTGGAGTGGTGGCTCCAGTGGGTGGAGTAGTGCCTCCAAGGCTATGGATCTGTGTTGGCAATTAGAAGGTTGCTGGTTAGAACTCTGTGAATGCTTCGAGTGATTCTTTTCCATTGGACCCTTGAACAAGGTCCTTGACCTTCAATTGCTTTGTCCTGTGTATGATCAACGTCCAGCCCTGCAAGCAGGTCTTCCAACTTCCATGGAAAATTCGGGGGTTGGTGGCAGGATTGGCATGCCAGGCACTGGAAAAAATACCCTCTGGATTGGAAGTTGCTTTATTGCAGGGTAAACATTATGCAACATTTCTCAAAATATATAAGAAAATGAATTTATTAGTAAATTGCATCTTAAAATCTTTATCCATGAAGATCACTTCCCACAATAAGGTAACTGAAATCTGTTTCATATGGTGCTGATATTAAATTAACAACACGGCACTATAATGGTGGACCAGGCATCCTGTCACAAACACAGAGACAGAGAGAGAGAGAGAGAGAGAGAGATTACATCAGCCAAAGCCTGGTCCTGCCAAGTAGACTTAAGGTGAAGCATTTTCAGTGTGAAAAGAATAAGACTGGAGGTAGTTTATGTTACAAATGTGTAATTTTTACACAAAAAAGAACTATGTTTTTGGGTTATATTGTTATTACATACAGAAATTAACAAAGCCAAATACATTAACAAAATAAATGTTTTAATATCACTTAATTCTCTAAAAGCAAAAACAATGTTCCTGGTTCTCTGAGTCTTTTTAAAGTGAGTTACAGCTTTTGTGTTTAATTTTTTAATATATTCACCGATTCACAACTAACACGGAAGAAAATTGGCACCACAGTTGTAAAACATCAATGTTGTGCTGGGACAGTTTGGTGACTTCACACCCATTGTTCAGTTTTTTCACCTCAGCATGGACAGGAAGTGACGGGACCCACTACTTGCAGTGGCGAAAGGAGAGAAACGAGCTTTCCCTGGCAACATTCAGCAAAGCTGTGCTCCTTGGCAACATCCAGGAGGCTGCTGCCAGTTCTGTCCATGTGATTATTTTCACCAGAAGAATGTCAGGACAGATTTGCACTGCCATGGAACTGCTTTGAAATCTTTTCCACTAATCTCAAACCTTCCCCATCAACCTCGAAGAGACCAAACTTGTTCGGCAGAACTAAAAGATTTCCTTCTAATGTAAACAGTTATGTTGCTATAAAATAAATTAAAATATAAAATAAATGATTTACATTTTTTAATATGTGGATTAAAACATATTTTTATTGATAATATAACAAGCAACAAAGTATTGAGGGATACAGAAAATAGATCCTAAGTGAGACTTATGGAACACCTCTTTAAAAAAATCTTAGAATTATATTAAATTTACAAGTTGATGAGTATATAAGGTACAGATCCAGTACAAATTGAGAAAGTCAGAATCAGCCAATGAGTAACATAACAATAGTCAATGCTACAGAAGTTAATTAAAATTTATTTATTTGCTATATCTATATCTAGCTTATTTATATTCACGTATCTTGGCTAAAGTATACGCAAAAACACATGTAAATACAAGTACACAAAAGTAAAATTGCACGTTTATGTTATTGCCGTTATAGATACCTAAAATGCTCTTGTCTATGTCTCAACTGACATTGCAGTTGCTGGGAAAGCGGTTGGGCAGAAGTCTTGGAATTTTAATGATGATTATGGGTTTTAGCTGCTGGATTTTATGGTATATAAAACAAAAATGTAACAAATTGTGATTTTTTTGAGAACTCTAAAACAATATTAGGTTTCCAGACTTGACTGCTACTTCTTGGTGTCTGTCATTGAGCTATTCCCCAGCCATTGCAGCAGCATCAAGGACTTCAAACTCTTGAATTTTGATGATCCACTGACACAAATCTTTAAGATGAAAGGAATAAAGAGATGGGTAAAAGCACCTCATCATAACCGATGAAATTACAGTTTACATATACTGTCTACCAGTAGTTATTACTCTCTTTACTGTTCTGTATTATTGAGCCATCTGCTGTTAAAGCTGTGTAACTCCTAAGGTGTCCTTAAGTGAGGTGTCAGTAAAAGTGCACATACCTGTAAAAGGAGAATTTATTTTTAGTGTAAATTGTGTAATGCCTTTTTTGAGTCCACAATCCCTACTGACCTGTCCATTCAGACCAAGCAACTCCTGACCAGAGTTTCAGTGACACCAGCTTCATATTTTTTAATTAAACCAGGGGGGGAGATAAGGAAGGAGGCTCTTTGTGAGATAATGAGCTTGCTTGTTATGGAACTTTTTGCTTTCTGTGCTTCCTACTGACCCCTGCTTTTTGAATTCTCACTTGTTTTCTGCATGTGGACAGGCATCACAACTCTGGGTATGCTCCAGCTATCTCTGCCCAGCATATGCAGTTAATGGTTTGTGTTTAATCTCACCCAGCATGGAATCTCATCATTTTATTTGAAAGTAAAAAACTTTGTAAACCCATTGGAATTATCTGGATTTCTGCATTATGAAAAATATATGAAATATCAAATTAATCTAAAGCATAATAAAAAAGAAGCTAGACAGCATTACATTTTACATTGTCATACCTGTAATGAGGTATGGCATAATAACTGTAATTAATTATTATTAATAATAATCTGAAATTTACTTTAAGCGTAACAAGTATTACTTACTATTATATTGTACATTTAATCATTACGAAACTGCATTCACTCTCCTGCTCTGCTCTGTCTATGATAGTTAATGTAATTTAAACAATACAGTTCTTGCATATGGTATATTTGTAATAAAAAAAAATCCATAGAGTAGTCACTAGTTGTTAAGTATGAAAGATGGACAATCCACACACAGCATAGGAGGCACCGAAGAGGACAAAATTATACACAAAATCATAAACGAAAGGACCGTGAGGGCTCAAAACCAAAGACAAGGAGGATCCAAAAAGTAGAAAATAAGGGCTAAATCTGAATAAAGGGGAAAACTAGCTAATACAAAAAAACGTATCCAACCACATTAATGACCAAACTGGGGGATTCCAGAACACACACATTTATGGGTGAAAGACAAGACAAGAAATTTGTTGTCCCAAGGCCATAAATATAACATAAAAAGATAAATATATATAAATAGTCGTATCTAATAAAATACAGTGGTACCTCAGAACTAGACCATAATCTGTTCAGAACTCGGGTTCGAATAATAAGAAAACCAATTAATTTATTTATACCTAAATATGTTTTTTTAGCATTTAAACACAAAATGTATTGTCATTGTATTGTCCGTCTGCGTTTTACCTGTCTTACCTATGATTAAACCCCATATTCCCCGATACCCTGACATCTGTGCCTTTGTCTCTGTTCCGTCCCAGCTTGGCACAACAATATTATTATTATGAAATGTATTAATAGTTTATTGTTAATGATATTAAAATAATTAATAAGAAATCTATTTAAAAATGTATTTTATTATATTATAATAATTATTGTTACTGTCTATCTGTCATGATCCGCCCGTCTGATCCTCGTGTGTGCCACGCCCACCTCGTTACCTCGTGTTCTACCCTGATGGAATCCAGCTGTTGTCAATTCGCGCCTGATCGTCTTCACCTGTTGTGTATCAGTCTATGCCCGTTTCTTGTATTTAGTCCGCGTCTCAGTGAGTCTCGTTAGATCAGTCATTGTGGTGTTTTGTGGCGTTACCAGTTGTTCCTGTGTCTGCCCTCCGTTTAGAAGAATAAACCCCGTTTTCCCTGATTTCCTGCCTGAGTGTCGAACTGCCTGCTTCACGCCGCCGACACCCTGCATGAATCGTGAAACTATCACTGTCTAAATATATGTATTAAGCTAAACATGCACGGTGCTATCAGGCTGAGACTGAAGCATTACCCTTTGTTTCTGCTGAGAGACGTGCTGCGTGTCTCATTTCCTCATACGTACAAGTTATCTTAGGTCGGCGTGTTCACGGTTCGACTTCTGAGATTCAAATTGAGTTCTAGGTAATTTTTTTTTCAAAATGTTGGTTCATTTTTAAGCAGTTCAAGTTCTAATGACTTTAAGTACCACTACATAATAAATTACTCAACTCATAAGCTTTTTGGACCCAGACATAATTGCAAACTGTGAAGGAATCATTAAGCTCTAAAGTGTCCAAATGGTCTTCAAGGTAACTGTCCCGATGAAAATTGTAATATCAGAAGTGATTTTAAAATTCAACAATCCCTATGAAAAATATGAAGGAACACCCACGGCATAGTTGCATTAGTGCATTAGTGATTGCAATAATCCAAAGAGCAGAAGCTGTATGTAAGACTAGATAGTGTCACGCCCACAGGGGGCGGGGCCCCCCAGGTGTCAAACATCAAGGACAATCAACTGCTGAGTTAAAAGCACCGCTAAGACAAGCACACGGTACGAAGTATTGAGCCGATGTTTACAAGCCATACTGAGCGCTATCATTGTCCTCCGTTTACCCTCGCTTTCTCGATCCGCCTGTCTTACCTGTGTTGGTGCCTTACCTCTGTTCCTTCCCTCCTCAGAGCCCTCATCTTACCTGATCCCACGCTCCCGACGTCCTCCTCCCTCCTCCTCGTCCCATCCATTCGTACCCTGTTCCTGTGCCTTTGTGTTGGACTGACTCTTCCGAAATTGACCCTTGCTTACGACCCTCGACTACAATCCCTGCCTGCCGACTCCCAGTTCAGGTCGCTGCTCCCCCTGAGAGGGCACCCCTCTGGGTTACCCCTCTCGGCTCCCCCGTTCCTGACCGGTGAATGCTCCAACACCGCCTGCTCAGCTCAGTTCGCTATGTTCTGTGTGGCAGCCTGGCTTAAAAAAAACGGCTATTTCCCCACATTCCTGGATCCACCGCCTGTCTCTCTCTCCCCGTTCGTAGCAGAATACTTAGCCTTCTTCATAGATCCAGCGGGGACCCATGAGACCCGAATCTCCGCCATGGAGCGACTCCTGGCATCCCACACCCGACGTCCCGGCCCATGCTCCGGCCACGCCTGATGTCCCGACTCAGGTTCCTCCCATGCCTGATGTCTCAGCCCAGGCTCCGCTCGGGCCATGCCTGTCGGCTCCAGTCCTAGAGGCCAACAAGCGACCCCACGAGGGTCTCGCCCTGACGGCCAAGGGTCCAACCCCTGTGGCTAATGCGCCGCCCCACGCAATCTCAGTTACCCCGGTCTCGGCCTCAGTCCTCGTGCCTCCAGTTCCCATTACCCTAATCCCCGACGAGGTCCCCAAATTCCAGACTACTGCTCCTCTATAGTGGAGTTGGAGGAGGAGCTCGAGTGGGACCCCTCAGGGATCTCCTTGACTTCCACAGTGACTTCCCCTGGCCCACTTCCGCTCCCCCGGGTTCGGGTGCCATGGAATCCGGTGGGTCCCCCACCTATGAGTCCTCAGGGGCCTGGGCCTAGGCAGGCAAGGACTGTACCTGTGCCTGAGACTTGCCTGCCACCGATGCGTGAGCCAGTGGTGACAATGCCTCCATCTGCTGTGGCTCCCGATCCCTCCTCACCATCTCCACCAACCCCTTTACCTGCCTCATCACCTTCTTCCTTGTCCCCTTCAGCCCTAGCTACGGTCTCACGGTCGCCTGCATCCCCTCCGATGTCCCCATCAGCCCCTGTTCCGACCCCGGAGAGACCTGCTGCTCCAGCCCGCCCCACCTCCCAACCACCAAGTATCCCTTCAGTTCCCCATTGCCCTTTGCTCCCTTGCCCCCTGTGTTCAATCCCCTTCCTATTTCTGTCATTCCTTTCTAGTTCCTTTGTACCCTCCATGTTTGTTCCTCGTCCGTCTGTGCCTTTGCTCCTCTTTGGTCCCTCTGTGCCCCCTGTGTTTCCCCTTCATCCCTCAGTGCCCTCTGGTCCCTGCATCTCTTCCATGTCCCTCTGTGCCTTTGTCCCCTTTTGGTTCCTTTGTGCCTCCTGTGTGTCCTTCCTATCAGTGTGTGTCCATGCCCCCTGTTAGTCCCCCACTGAGTGCGCGCCTCCCATGTGCCACGCCCCCTCATTTACCCCGTGTGGATTCCCAGTGTTTACCAGCTGTTTTTGATCGTTGGCATTAGTCCATTGTATTTAGTCTGTGTTTGCATGACGTTTCGGAGGACCGATGCATTCACATTACAGTCAGATACAGGTCACTTGTACTTATGAATGTGAACTGTCAAGATAGACAAATCCGATCTGAGAAAAAATCGGAATTGAACGATGTGGCTGGCAGTGAGAACGTAGCCTAATTGTACCTAGAGCCTAACAGTACCATTAAATGACCCTGTGCAATATTAGAAAGGGGAGATTCATGAGAAATATGTAGTAACCCTTGGACTGTGTCAGTTGTATGAGATTTGTCAGTTTCTGTTGTTCAAAGTATTTATAACTTCAGTCTTACCTGATTGTGTATTTGAATATGGAAGATGGTTAAAATAGCTTTGTTCGTTGTTCAGGTCTTCCCTTTCACCAATGACTGTAATGATCAAATTAGTTAAAATTCACACACTGCAGATATTGAGGTAAGAAGTAATATGCTCTTTAAATAAGTGATAAGATATTTTGTGCTGGGCTTTACCACACATAAAACAGTTTTTTTTACTTTGTGTTTGTGCCATCTTTTCTTCATCCTGTGCAGATCTATGTCTGTTTCTAGCCATCTTGATCTTCAATTGAATCCAGATAGTACAATTGAACAGGTGTGCTCCTCTACCAATCACACCAGAAAGGTGTTTCATAAAGGAAGATTGCCATTTAAGCTACTGTGGTTTTGCATCACTTCAGCCAGTGCAACAATACGACCAGCAAGTATGAAATACACTGTTCCAAGTTCTTCCCTGACATAATGGCCATATGACCTGAGTTGAAGGACTTTGTTTTTGGTATAGCATTGAATAACACATTCAGTACACAGTGTCTGCTGCATAAACATAACATATTGCACAACAGATAATAATCAAGGCAAGAACCTGCAATGGTAGAGGCTGTGTATTGTCTTCACATGTGCATCCTTGTACACTTGAATGAGACAAGCAAAACCCATCAATAAAAATTGTTCCATAGCACTGCCAGAGGTCACAAAATCCGCAGGGCACCTCTTGCCTCTTACTGACAGCTGCAGAAAATAATGACAGTGAAGTCAGACCAGGTTCAAGATGCAGAAATGTTGAGGTGAGGGCAGGACACAGCCAGTCATTTGGTACTATTAGGTCATATATTTCTGGGTTCACTGCCATTGTATGTAGACACATGCAATCATGAATGTGTGTTCTATGTCATTTTGCAGCTCATGTCTTCATCTGCTAACTTTCTCTTTGACATCATGCAGCAGTCTGATTTATGATTTCTCTTTGGAAGCCAATTTTTCTGGAGATTATTCAGAAATTGAAGATCTTCCAGAAGATGAGCCATTCAGACCGATAGACTTTGACACAAACATGGATTCAGTGCTAATGTCAGTGGGACAAGGGCTGAGACATTGGTTAGGGTAACGAGTCTGTTCAGCAAGGCATAACATAGCCGCAGCTTTGTCACTTCGTCTGCTCGCCTGCTAGCTCGCTCTTCATTCGCTTTGCTCTTGTATGACTGCTCATGTATGAGTGTATCTGTTTTTGTTCTTGGTTTCTGATTTTCGCCTCACCCTTATTGTACCTTCGCCCTGGTTTTGACTGCCTGCTTGGTTTTGAACTTTCACTTGTACTTTGACTTCACGTTTTTGATCTCCCCTCTGGATACCTTCGCTTCGGCTGTGTGTTTGCGTGTTTCACTAGGTGTGTGTAAGGAGTGTCTGCCTTTTTTGTTTATTCGTAAACGTGGGGATTACTGTTTGTTTGATTAATGAGTTATACTTAGGCATTGTTGTTTTGTTTTACCCTTTTTGTGTTCACTTAGGATTAGCTTAGCTTGGGGTTGTGTTCGGTAGATGTGTTTTTGTTTATTTATTTGGCCTTTGTCACTCCTGATGTTCGTTACACCTAGTGTTTGTAAAGTGTCTGTGAAAAACTATAAAAAAACCTATAAAAAGACTCCCCTTGTGTCCCATGTTCCCTTTTCCTAGCTATGGTTGTCTTGTCCTTCCAAATCCCTCCATTCCTTTCACTTTGTTGGGCTCCAACCATAGACTGGAGCGTAGCAGTGCTCAAGAGCCAGTAATGTTTTTTTCTCCTTTATTAATCAGGCAAAAACACTACAATACAAATAGAATACAAAGATGTGTATTGGAGAAAAATAGAACCTGTGTGAACAGCAAAATTGTTGGACTCTGTTGTGTTCAGACTCAAAAGCAAGACTAGCCATGCAAAACAACACAGTTCAATGGAAATTTTGATTGTGGCTTCTGTTTGCATCCTGGTACTCTAGTAGCGAAGCAATGCACTATGAATGCCACAGAATATCCAGAGAGAGAGGCTAAGCAAATGCCAACAGATATGGAGTAAGCAGTAGCACAAAACAGATGTCTCTGTGGAGTAAATGGTCCATTACCACTCATAAGCATGCCTTATTTTGATATAGTGTGGGGTTGTAAGGAATCCACTTGCAGACTCTCTGCAGTTTCAGCAAAATGGTAGTTAAAAATAGTAATATAATGTGATACGGTGTAGACATACACCGGGTATTGAAAGGCAGCTCAAATACAAATTAAGGGCAGTTCTTCACCCCCCTATATACCCCAAAAAACCCTCCCCAACAAGGTACTGTGTGTAGGTCTTGTGAGTGAATTTACATATAAAGAGTGACCTGGAGTGTGAGGATCCTGAGACATGGATGGGACAGGACAGAGATTTCCTGTGGGAACAAATGGTAGCTCAGCCACTTCTCAGCCACTTCTCTGCTCACTGCCAATTGAAATATCTTCCTTATCACCTTAGTGGTGCTGACTGGAACCCCTTATTCTCTCCCTGACTTCCCCCATGATCATTGCTAACATTGTCTGTATTCAAATGATCAAGAACATTGGGACATCTTTACTTCTTTTCCTTGCAGGGGCTTGTACTATCTGGTTCCAGGTTACATTCATACATTCATATCATTTTTCTCTTACAGTTCACAGAGCTTCTTTTGAAATACATATAGTGACCAACTATACACATTGAGAGTGCCAACACCATGAGGCTGATAGAAAACAGGCTAAAAATATACAGCCGCCACACCTGATAACATGACTACCTAGACCCCTTGCAGAGGGGGATCCTGGAAATCCTCAGAGTAGCAGCTTGCCAGTCCTGAACATTGTGCTTCAGCCACACTTTGCAAAGTACCAAAGACTTCCGGTGTCAGCAGTATTTCTACTTTTGAAAGAGAATGTCACCTTCTAAGACATCAGCAAAGCAGATGATATGGTGTTCAAATTTGTAGCATGGTTTCAGTTGCTGTATGAGGAAGCATCTATTTCATTCAATGTACACCTGCTAACTCACTTTGCAAAGTCAGTGAAATTGTGGGCTCCACCCCAGGCACACGCGACATTTGTGTTTGAAAATTCAAATGGTGATGTGTTGAAACTGGTTAATGGAAAAACTGTGTAACTCCGCAGATTGTGAACAAATTCCTGTTGCATAGAATGATACCACTCCTCAACACAAGAGATAGAGTTAGTGACCAAGTGAAGAAGTACTGGTTGGAGCTGAAAAATAACTTAAGAGTAAAGAGTTACACAAAATGTCAAGACACAACTATTCTGGGTAAAGTGACTGAGACAACAGATGATGAAAAGAGTGCCTTCATTTCTGCACAAAAACATGAACCACCTGAAACAGTAGTGCACAGGAGAATGGATAATGGATTTATTTATAAAATAATCAATCCTTTATTTATCCCCATGGGGAAATTCCTTTTTATGCCTCCCTCAACTTGCTCTTTGTAGAGCAA
>JAODUD010000128.1:2895-19573 GCA_026784285.1 Stomatorhinus walkeri
TCTGGGATGTATCGGCTCCCCGCCTTTTTATTCCTTCTGTAATAAAAAAATCCATTATGCTGGGCCAACATAAATTGCAATTTGTTTTTCCCCCCCCCCCCCCCACTGACTGCCCCCCTGCCCCACCCTTAAGGAACCACCTGCCTGATTGCCCTGCTGTCCGACAAGGAGCTGACGGTGGCGAACGTCGGTGACTCCCGGGGTGTCCTGTGTGACAAGGACGGCAACGCCATCGCTCTGTCCCATGATCACAAGCCGTACCAGCTGAAGGAGCGCAAACGGATTAAGCGGGCAGGTGAGCAGCAAGCACTCGCGGCGTCACTGCTAGGTTTGACTTCTGCCGAACCGCGTCTCTGTGACTGTGGTGTACGGCGGCTGCTTTTGCAGGGGGGGTTTAATTCCCTGTATGTTAATGGTTTTATTAACTTAAAAGTCTCAGTGCAGTCAAACTTAAAGGTACAAGAGAGGTTACATCAGATTTTGTTTTCTTTTTAGCTCGATATTTAAAAACAGCTGGCCATTGCCACCTGCTGGTTGGTCTGTGTAATGCAAGCTTAAATTTGTAATGGAATGGAAAAATGTAATGGAAGCTTAAATTTTATATCGATGATCTCACACTAATCTGAGATTAATAATGTGATTTGAGGATTTTCTATTGGTCAAACTTTCAGACTTGTTGTAGCTGACTGATTAACTACTCTTCAAGAAGGCTGGGCTTCATTCTTTCTAGGCTGTTCTCTGTAAATTAAGATGAAGGTTGCGCAGTGCTTTGGAGGCCCAGATCCCTAAAAGTATGTGAGGAGCCCTCACAGCTTTCCTGTGGCACTGCTATGTGGTTCTGCAACCTTCATGTCTGTCTAAGATTTAGTCTTAAGGTGATGATACACAAGGCAACATTGTGAGGAATGTTGCAGGGTAATTGCCAACCAGGTGAGAGAAAGGGCAACTTCTCTTCATATGGATGGTTACGAAAAGTTGCCCACGGCCAATCAAAGACTTTTAAATAGATTTGCTGCTCGGTATCAATGGGAAAGTAGCAATATTAGTCAGTAGCATTGCTCAGAGTTGCCCTGTATATCGTCACCCTGATGCCCATGTGGATTTTCTCTGTTCTTACTGGTTACATCTTTAATGGATCTGAGGCGACGTCAGGATTGCCTGGAAAACCTGCCTTCTGTTACCAAGCAGTGTTTACCTATGGGTACAGCACGGCATGAAGTTAGTATATCTGCAAGCTTACGAGGGATTTGAACCAACATCATACTGGTTACTAGTCCATTGGTCTGACCTCTAACTGCAGCCTTAAAGGAACCATAATTCCAGGGAGGGAAATGAGTCTATGTGGAAAGTTGGATACTCGTCACTATTTTAGCTCGAGGGAAGACCTCGATTTTTAGATTGTTCACTGATTTTCTCTTGTGTCGTTCAGGGGGCTTCATCAGCTTTAATGGGTCATGGCGGGTCCAGGGCATCCTGGCAATGTCACGCTCGCTGGGTGACTATCCCCTGAAGAACCTGAACGTGGTCATCCCAGACCCCGACATCCTGGCTTTCGACCTGGACAAGCTGCAGCCTGAGTTCATGATCCTGGCGTCCGACGGCCTGTGGGACGCTTTCAGCAACGAGGAGGCGGTGCGATTCATCAAGGAGCGCCTGGATGAGCCACACTTTGGCGCCAAGAGCATCGTCCTGCAGTCCTTCTACAGGGGTTGCCCCGACAACATAACCGTCATGGTCGTCAAGTTCAAGAACAGCGGCAAGGCTGGGGAACAGTGAGCGTGTGTGTGCATGCGTGTGTGTGCGTGCGAGCGGGTATACATGTGCGTGCGTGCGTGTGTGTGCATGCGTGCATGTGGGTGTAAGAGTGTGACTAGTGGCTGAATGGAGGTATAAATATATATCATTTTAAAAAACCAAGCCTGCATTTTTTGAGGAACTGTTTCTACCTAAAATATTTGCTGTACTTGTCCCATCCTCTGCAACATGGAACCCACACACATTTTTTGGTTCAAAAATGGTTAGGAATGTCCCCAATGAATGATGACCCTCATAATACCGGCGCATGTACCCTGTGGGCTGCTGAATAACAGTAATAATAATAATAATAGTTAAAAAAAAAAAAACCTTGCTTCACATGATTGTTCTGATTCCAGAAGCTTTGGACAATAAAAATTTGCATATCAGACACGATAACCTAAAATACGTCTCGCCGCAGATGTTGATAATTCAGGTTTTGATCGAAATCCAATTGAAATGTTATTTTCCCGAGGTGTTAATCGCAGACTGTAGTCATTAGCCCACGTAAATGTCATATTTTATGGGAATAAGTCTGCATCACTCTTTACGAAAATTAATAATCTTAGAGATGATGCCCCTTTCCCATATTTCCGGATGCCAGTGTTAGACCCTCATCTATGATCCAGTGTGTGACCCACTGATCTGCCTGGTACTGGGAAAATTAGCTGTTTGCCTTTGGCCACCTCCAGAATGTAGACAGGGCTCATTAACTGTGTTGTCTGGCGTATCTTTCAGCGACGATGCACTGCCTAACGAGACTGAGTGGTGAACACTGGAGGCCATCTCCTCGTCTTGTTCTCTGCTGGACTCTCTGTGAAGACCTGTTCAGTGTACTTGTTTCCTCCTAGTAGTCTAACATACTAATGCTAACCCAACCATAGTGTTAGCATCAGATGCTAATGTTACTGTTACATACAGGAGCACGTTTCCTAGCTAGCTGACCGACCTGTCCTGAGATTGGTTTGAACCTGCACCGTTATGCCGTTCTGCTAATATTTTCCAAAACTCCACCCTCTACTTGCTGTTCTGGATGTTGCAGCTTTCATCAGGGGACACTGGACCACCCTCTGTTAGTTCTTCACGAAATGTTGTCAGATTTTCTGTAATGTCCACTTGCCCTCATTGGACACTTGTTATGCTGACCATTCAATGGAGACAAACATTTCAAAGTTGGAATGAGTGTTGGAATATGACATAAGGCATCTTCATTTAGCAACCTGCGTTTGTTCAGTTTTTGTCTTCACCATTTCTATTGGTTTTCACCTAAATTTATTTATTCTAGTCCATATAGTAAACTAATTAATATATCTCTGTTTGTCTGCTCCTAATTTGGTACCCTGAAAGTGTTTTGCGTATTTGAAAATTAGGTCTTAATCTGAGCATCACTAAATATCACTAAGATTTATATTTGCCTATGTCATTGATCAGTTTGTGACTATGGTGACCAACACTGGTCAAACTGACTGTAATCTATGCAGCTGTGATTGATTCGGAACCAGAAATGACCTTTGGACAAGCCGACTGGCTGAACGTGATATGCAGTTGCCTGCACTCGCCTCCTGGTGCGTTGCACTCTGTTGTTTTAGCGTGTACTAGCAACTTTACAAGTTAGCAACTGCACCCAAAAGTCATTGGTTTTGGGCCTTGTAGTATGTAGTAGGGACGTACATGGCTGTGTTACAGACTGTACGACATTTTGATATGGAGCTGCCCATCATCGAGATGAATACAGCATTCAGTGTGACCCCCCCCCCCCCAAATGCTAGTGAAACCAGTTCCTCCAGTGTGTGAACTCATTTTCTTTGCACGTATAAGAATTGTACATTTGAATTAAAATTTGGAAGCCTTCGAATAAGAATAAGTACTTGCTGCCTTACTTTTGAAAATATTTACAATTATTCTCATATTTTGTTTGCCAAGAGTTAATCATGGTTTCTAGTGCAGCGTATAATGGAGAATGCCATGTGCATCGCCTGTAGATATCACATTTTACTGTCATTTCCACATTGGTCTCTAAGAGACGGGAAATTGCAGGACGTGAATGTACATATTAGAGGCTATCATAACCGCCCCCCAACAGCCATTAAATGTAAAATAAAGCATTAAGCATCCTGTTCGGCAGAGTAATGATTTACTAGAATTAGTATGTTTTCTGTGCTTTTTTTGGTTGTATATTCTACCAGAACAATGTATGCGTTACCAAATGTTTGTGGAAATTTGTATTTGATTTTGTCGAAACTCTAAACCTGTATAAAAGTAGTCTGGTGGATTTTAAGATCAACAATTAACAAGTCCAAGAAATAAAATATGACACCATAAACAACGTGACTTCCCGTTTCTTTTAGAGAAGTTAGAGGGACTATGTGATAAAAACCTCTTTTAGAGGTTTAATGCATGAAATGCAATTTCTGCTGTTCACTTGATATGGACTGTAAAGAGTGGGGTTAGCTTAATGGGTACCTACCCTAACACTTATAGTTTCGGGAGTTTGAATCCTGCCCTGCGATGGACTGGTATATTGTAGAGAGCATAGCCCTGCCTTGTACCCCATGCAGCCCCCAGTGTCCAGGGTAAGCACTTGGAGAATGGTGTCCAGCTGAGGAGTTCCTCTGTCAGGATGTGAGGTTCACAGGGAGCCACTGGAATCCTGGACTCGGGGGTGATGCATGCTTTGAATTCCAACACATACAAGGTAGACAAGTTAAATTATCAGAAGCCTCAAACACCTACAGAAGATGCTAGTAAAGTGAACAATGTGCTTCTCCAGTGAAACACTAATACATAATTGCACTCAAACTGGTTGTACCTAAGAAACAAATGCGAAAATCAGTCAAATTTGTTAACCATCAAGCAGTGAAGGGAAAATCCAGCTGCGACTTCGCTAATGTGTTTAATAACAATGCATTTCATTACATAAAGGAAGCCCCAAAGAATTAGGGAAACATTGCTCATCTGGTACCATAACTAAGACAGTCATTTGAAAACTCAAATTAATTTGAAAACTATTAAACGGCGGGAGCTGCAGGGCGGCATGGCACTACCTGTGGGCAGAGCAGTGTGAGGCAGCGGCTATCTGTCCAATCGGCGAGGACGGGCGGCGTGGGGCCCCGCCCTTCGGAGCCAGAGCGAGGCTGGGCCTTCACCGCCGGCGTTCCCAGCAAGCATTGCGGCAAAGCCAGCGGAAAAAAAATAGAGTCCGGTAACCGAGGGGTGCCGAGTTGCACGGGATCGGCTAACTGGTTCGCTCTCAATAAAGGAGAAAGAAAAAGTGAAATATATCTATATATATATATCTATATATAATAACTTAACGGTTCGACATGGCCGACAACGAGAAGCTGGACAACCAGAGGCTGAAGAACTTCAAGAATAAGGGCCGGGATTTGGAGGTGAAGCGCCGTAGCGTAGCTAGCTGTGCCGCTGTTATATATTCGGGGTTCTGTGTGATTCCGGGCCGCCTTCCGCTCCCCGGGGGCTCGTTACTCTGCAATCGCTGCCTCTGGTGTGGCGTCGTAGGTCATTTCTGTAAGATGGGCGGTCGCTGGCCGGCCTGGGCCGGGACGCCCCGTCGTGGCGGGTGAGGCCTGGCCCAGTCGGCTTACTAGCGCCGGGTAGCCCCAGGCCCCGGAGGGTGAGTAATCTCAAGGCCGACCCTGTGTGCGTGTGTGTAGGGCCCTGATTGCGGCGTCTGCTCCGATGTGCTTTCTGCCGCCGGATCCCCAGGGCATCGGGCCTACCAGCCTTCTGACCTTTTAAAAACCCAGGAACGGCGAATGGGGGCTTGCTTCGGGTTGTAAGGGTTAGCTACGTGTTGTTTGTTAGCAGCCGAACCGTGTTACATCGTTGCATAGGCTTGTTAGTCGGCGTAGTTACTAACTAACGACCGTGTTTTTTTCGAAACATGATTTGGATACGGTGTTTAGACAGGACAGGAGCCGCCTTGTTACAGGGCGGGACAGGGCTCAGCGTTCATCCGTGGTGCCCTGTTTGTATTATCCAGCTACCTAGTTACCCAGTCCGCCTGATAACCAGCTGGGAGCTTGCACAACACCCGCTTGTGAAATCAAGCTTTTCCTATCCGGTTAGCTGCTTGTCGGTTTCTTGTCGCACTACACGGTGCCTGGACCTCTGTTTATCCAACGACAACTAGCTTTACTTAAGACCGGCAGGAGAAATGTCGTCGGGCGGCGCTGTACAGAGACGAGATGCAGGTAGTTCTCGTGTAATCCCTCAAAAACTGCGTTGTGCTTTTACATTTTAAGTGGATTTGCCAGCTCTGAGCAACTGCCCCCCCCGCCCCGATATGGAAAGGCCCTGTGCAGATCCTGAGAAGATAACATCCAAACTCATGACCAGATTGCCTGTGTGTTCATCACGTCAGTTTTTGCGCACTGACTTGTTAGGTTTGAATACCGGAGGCGTGTAAGTATCGGGTAGGCATAAAGTTTAACATCAGCAGTCACTTTCAGGGCGTTATTCGGGGTGTGCGGTATGCAGACGCCCTGTCCTCGGTCTGGCACGATTGAGCCCTGGAAAATGGTGCTGCGCTACTCTGCCTATCAGGATTTGTCCTTGGTTATAATAGTGGTCCAGTGCCATTTGTATGCTAGGCTTAAGATGATGAACCAGACGCAGGGTTACTTGTATGTACGTGAGCTTGATTGGGGTGCTAGCGGTGTATTCAGTTTTGTTCAGCTGAACGATTCCACGCGACGTGATGTTCAAAGCGCGTGTGCTCATTGGCCTATGTGAATTCCCTTTTGCAGACGATGAGAAGGCAGCGGAACGAGGTTGTAGTGGAACTGAGAAAGGTACGTGTGTCTTATCTTCCTGTTCAGCATTGGGCCTTAAGATTAAGTGAGGGATTTTTACAAAGTGATCCAAGTCTTTGAGTCTGACTCATCTGGACATAACTGCTGTGTGAGTGACCATAGGAGGCTAATGGTTCTGCCTTCCCCTGCCCCAATGCCAGAACAAACGAGACGAACACCTCCTGAAGCGAAGGAACGTTCCCCATGAAGATATCTGTGAGGATTCTGATGTGGATGGGGACTTCAGAGCAGTAAGGGCCTTTGACACCCTACTATGACTGTGACTGGGTCCATGGAAACGCCAGTTGTCCTATCTCCCTTCTTTCTATAAACTCTGCCATTTTTTTCACAGCTCGGTTTTTATGTTCGGTTTGAAATTTCTTCTTTTTGCTCCTTAGATTTTCACTGCTTCACTGATACATTTTTATTTTGCAGCAAAACACCTCTTTAGAAGCAATAGTCCAGGTAAGCTTGTCGTGGCTTTGATGTGGCACTCTGTAATGGAGGCTTGGCTGTAGTACGAGTGCTGTGTTAGGGTAGTCTGTCTGCAGTTATGGTCGGCATCTCATTTGCCTATAGTGTTCGATTACTGTGGCTGTGCTATTTACTGCTCTGCGAATAGTGTGTTCCTGTTTGTAAGTTCCTTCTAAAATAGCAGTCTCTTCTGCTCTGTCCCAGAACGCCACCAGCGATAACCAGGGTGTGCAGCTAAGTGCAGTGCAGGCCGCACGGTAGGAAAGCACCCCGCACCCCCCCCAAAATTCGCTCTGTTGACGTGCCTTTTGAATACGTCTCTGATGGTTACTGCGAGCGGCTCTTTGCATGGTGGATAGCTGATGGTTTAGAGCATCCTGCGTCTTGCGCTTCTGCCCTTCACAGGAAGCTGCTGTCCAGTGACCGCAATCCGCCCATCGACGACCTGATCAAGTCTGGGATTTTACCCATATTGGTCCACTGCCTGGACCGAGATGACAAGTAGGCACTCTTTGGAACCACTCCATTGCTTGTTTGTTCCATTCTTAAGTCCGTGTAGCTCTATTTTGAGAGCGATCTGGAGGACAAAAAACATTTAGGGTTCTTTGGTAGTGTATCTTTGAGAGTTTACTGGGTATTTTCTGAGGGGGATGGATTAATTTTAGCAACCTCTGTCATTTGACACAGTGTGTTTTGTTTCTGGTTAGCCCGTCGTTGCAGTTTGAGGCAGCCTGGGCTTTGACCAACATCGCATCCGGAACCTCGGAGCAGACACAGGCTGTCGTGCAGTCCAGTATGTTGTCATCTTCCTTGCTCTGCGTGATTGTCTACACTTGTGGCCCTGAATCGCTCTGTGGGCACTAAGAATGTTTTCATTCCTCAGATGCCGTCCCCCTATTCCTGGGACTGTTGCAGTCCCCCCACCAGAATGTGTGCGAGCAGGCCGTCTGGGCGCTGGGCAACATCATTGGTGAGTGACGGCCCACTTTCGAGGTTACGTGATTGGTCAGCCGGCCGCTTCCACCCTACCGACATCGAGAGGCGGAGCTATGGCATTCGGCCGCCTATAACCGCTTTGTGAATATTCCTCCAGGTGACGGCCCCCAGTGCAGGGACTACGTGATAAGCCTGGGTGTGGTCAAGCCGCTCCTGTCCTTCATCAGTCCTTCCATTCCGATCACATTCCTGCGAAATGTGACCTGGGTCATGGTGAACCTGTGCCGTCACAAGGACCCACCTCCACCCATGGAGACGATCCAGGAGGTAGCTTCCTGAACATCTGAGACCAGTGTAGAAACCTGAACACTGGTGGCTAGGTCCTCCATTCTGAGCAGTCATTTAGAATCACGCTGGAGTCTTATGTTTAGCAGTTAAATTGACTAAACAGATCTGGCTTACACTACTCTCCAACAGATCCTGCCAGCCCTGTGTGTCCTGATCCACCACACGGACGTTAACGTGAGTACTGGTGGGCTTCATTGATTCTTCTGCAGTGTCAGTGTGTGCAGGCATTGTTTTGGGTGGGTATTTAAGTAGAATGTAATTCTTGCCACTTTTGTGAAATATGAGCATGAGAGTAGCATAGATCATTTTGAGCATCTTCTCCAGGTGGATTGGAAGATCTTACCTCTTGCTATCTGGAAGGTTCACTGCTTTGACTGACAATGCGTCTTGCCGCAGATCCTGGTGGACACTGTGTGGGCGCTGTCCTACCTGACAGATGCTGGAAATGAGCAGATTCAGATGGTGATCGACTCTGGTATCGTGCCGCACCTCGTGCCTCTTTTGAGCCACCAGGAGGTCAAAGTTCAGGTGGGTAATTCAGGCTGCCGTTCCTGCATCTGGCAGCTGACGTCCTTTACCTCTGTGCTTCTGCTTTGTAAATTGTTTTACAGCTGAATTGTAATTTTCCTCTTACCTTTTTCATGTAAGGGTGGTATTTTCATAAGCTTACTTTTGATTGGGTCACAATGACTGACTGTTTCTTGTGTATTAGGTTGAGGAAACAGTTTACTTTTCCCCAGAATGTTCCTGTATTTGGCTAAAGCTTAGTGTCACATAAATTACAACCCACCCGCTAATCAGTTGTTTAGCCTTTTGCCGGGTGGAGGGAGCTGTTGTGTTCCAGTAGAACTGGATGTTCCCTTCTTTCTGATTGGTTCGTCCGGCCACCCATTGTCACTGCATCCACATGGTTAGTCACTTTGCTTGGGAGTGACTTCCTGGCTCCTATACCAGACTGGTGTCACGCCTTTATCTCTGGATTCCTCCTGTGCCTGCCTACTATAGGTTTAGGCGTGTATTAGATGTACATATTGAAAGCCTTTTAAGAAGTGGGGGGGCAGCACCTCTGCTAATTGTGGCCACCTGACTCTCAAGAAGGTTGGAGCTCACTTCCTTTTTCATTATTTGGGTTTTTTTTTTTTTTACTACCCCGGGGTGTGTCCATGTGGTACTGTGAGAAGGGGTCCTGACTGCATAGAGCTGGCCTGCCCACCAGCTGCAGCTGCAGTGCTGCCAGATTCACAGGGCACTGATCTCCAACGACCTTTGCAGACAGAGCCAAACAGGAAACCTGAGACCCCCAGCCTTTGGGACCCGGGACAGGGGCTATCAATCAACCCCCCCTCACTTGGCCTAGATGCGTTTGTCCTTGATGGTTTATTGATTATGAGGCTCATGGATAGGCTTACAGAGAGGTGCTTCCTTGCATAGAGCAGCGGGCTCACAGTACAAGCGTTTGGAATCCCTGCCACATCCACTTCCGTGTTCAGCCTGGCATACTGACCCCTGCTGGTCATTTGCAGACTGCAGCGCTGAGGGCCGTGGGGAACATCGTGACAGGCACAGACGAGCAGACCCAGGTGGTCCTGAACTGTGAAGCTCTGGCTCATTTCCCTGCTCTCCTTACCCACCCCAAGGAGAAGATCAACAAGGTAAATGCCAGGGTCTGGCCTGCTGTAGCCATTGCTATTTTCTCAGAACCTAAGTGCGGTTTGTGTGTGCCACCTGTAGGAGGCAGTGTGGTTCCTTTCAAACATCACAGCAGGAAACCAGCAGCAGGTGCAGGCCGTCATTGAAGCCAACCTGGTGCCTTTGATCATCCACCTCTTGGACAAGGTGAGTTCCTCCAAGATAATTTTACTCGCTACTTCAACCTACATCTTTATACTGACATGCTGTGGAAGCACATTATAGTACAGTACTGTAAGCTAAACACTACACCCTTGCCTCCAGGGAGACTTTGGCACCCAGAAGGAGGCTGCCTGGGCCATTAGCAACCTGACGATAAGTGGAAGGAAGGACCAGGTGAGATCCTGCAGTCTCATTCGCTGTGAAGTTGTTTTGCCGCAGGAAAATTACCTAATCAATTACCTAATAAGAATTCTGAACTCTCAGGTGTGGGGGGGGAGCCGTCTGGCTGCCCAACCCCCCCCCCCCCCCCCCCCCCCAAGGCATGCTAACATTATAGGAAAAACAAAGGGTGCGGTTGCTTGCTAAAAGCAAGGAGTAGATTGCGATCAGGTCAAGCCAAAGTCCACGCTGGCCTGTGTAGGTTGGCAGATTGATGTCTAATGACCCTGCCTACTATGGCATTCCAAGTGTTTCTCTTGGCATACTGGTGCAAATTGATGTCAAATGTCGAACTATGATTGTCTGTCTGTCCACCAGGTGGCGTATTTAATCCAGCAGCAAGTGATCCCGCCGTTCTGCAACCTCCTGACAGTCAAAGACGCGCAGGTAGTCCAGGTGGTTCTGGACGGCCTGAGCAACATCCTAAAGATGGCTGACGATGAGGCTGAGACTGTTGCTAATCTGATTGAGGAATGTGGAGGTGGGATTTTTTTCTTTTTTCTTTCTTTCTTGAGCTTCCTAATTTTAAAAAGGTGTCTTCATGAAGCCATCTCTGCCCCAATACAGGACTGGAAAAAATTGAGCAACTTCAGAATCATGAAAATGAAGATATCTATAAGCTGGCATATGAAATTATCGACCAGTACTTCTCATCTGATGATGTGAGTCTCACTGGTGGACTTTTGTTGGAGGGGTCAGTGAATAAGGGCGGTGTGTCCTGATGCTTGCTGGTATGGTGCTGATGAGCATTTCACTTTTTTTTTTATTCAGATTGATGAAGACTCAAGTCTGGTGCCCGAGGCCATCCAGGGTGGAACTTACGGGTTCAATTCCTCCACTAACGTACCAGCAGAGGGGTTCCGGTTCTAAAGAAGCGTCTGTGATGGGGGAGATAGGTCATGATGCAGCACTCTGTTCAACAAAAATTGCGAGCAAGAGAGAGCGAGAGTGTGAGAGAGATTAGATCCATTGTGCTTGGTTCATTGGATCCTTGGCTGCATTTAATCCGAGAGCAATTGTGTGGATTTCGTTTGGCGTTCCGGGGGGAGCCGGCCCAAATGGAGTGGCGATGGAGAGTGGATGCAAGTGCGAATGAGTGCTAAATGTTGCAAACAAACATCTACACTGAAATGCTTTGGAGGACATTCTGAACACTTTGCCGTTATGACAGGTGTTATCTAAACCGCAAAAATAAGATGTCAATTGGGAGAGAACCAAGACATTGAAATCAATCAATTAGAGGAATCGGGAGGGGGGGGGTTAACAAAACCATATTAGTTTTTGTGGTCCGGTTAGTTGAGGGGAGAAACAGCCAATGGGAGGTGTCAGGGAGCGCACCCCTCAGGGCCGTGCTGAGTGAATGGACCCACGTGTGCGAATGTGTGGACTCGGCCCCGAGGAGCCCGGGCCGTCTCCTCCAATCCTGGGGCTCCCACCCCACAAGGAGCCAGGGAGGCGGCTCCAGTGGCACGGAGCGTGTGCGAGAGTGGTGGGTGCGTGTGCGTGACTGGGCGTGAGGCTTGGCTGTGTACGCATGCAATGAAAACAAAACCGAAATGGAAGCCAGGGGGGGAAAAGCTACTAAAGTTGCCCACGGAGGAGGCTGATTTATTCAGAAATGGGACACCCCCTTACCAGAAAGGAAGAGTAAGTTCTTTCTGTAAACAGGAGAATGCATAGAGGCGCATTGAGATGTCTATAATGTTAGTATTAAATGGCACTGGCCGGCAAAACCAGGGTGGGCGCACCAGCGAAGGCCACGCGTTTCAGTCCAGTGTCATTCTTTTTATTTTCTTTCCCTATGCTTTTATTTCCAGTGTTTGTGCAGAAGTGAACTGTTTTAAGCAAGGCTCCCTATTTACACTGTACCTAGCACCAAAAATCCATTTGATGCTGCAAATATCCATGATGCCATCTCTTAGAATTAAATTTATATGATCCCTTGCATGATATATAATATACATTTTTCTTTTTCTGAAGTGAGAACCACTGAAAGCTTAAAATTGTCACAAGGGACACGAGGAAGAATGGCCATTTTTAAATGTGACTTTCAGCCCTAATATTTTGCATGTACTAATTCTTTATTTTAGGGGTTTATTTTAGTTATCGTGTACAAAGTGTAATTTTTATTTGTAGAATACAATACCGTTTCAATGTTTTTCATCTCCCCCTCACTTTAGTTCCCTGACCCGTTTGCACATTAACTCAATGGGCAAAGTGATGTTCTGCACCAGTGTTTTGACCATGCATAAATGAAATGTAGCACCACCTTTAACAGTGTGTAGTGTTTTACTGTATTCCAGGTTTTTTTTTTTCCACTATTAATTCAACTGGAGCCACATTACAGAATTTCATGTTTAAGGGAGCTGGCAATATGTACCTGATTTTGATTTGGGAATCTTTTCTGTAGGGGGGTACGTGATAATCATGGGTATTGGGAAATCTGCTTTGTCTCAGTCTGGGTAAACACTGTATATACACTGAGTACAGAAAGACTGTCAGAACAACCTTGCTGTATGTCATGTATAACTGTTGGCCCACCCCCAGTGTCCGCTCTCTTACGTTGTAGTGTAAGACACAATAGAAACTGATTACATTTTGTGGTCACTATCTTCTGGATTTTTTGGTTATTTCTGCAGCATTCCTTGTCAGCAAAGATGTGATTTAAAAAAGAAAAACATTTAAAGGGCAGAGCAAAATAAAAAAAAAAGTGCTTAACCTGTTGAAGTTAGATTATGGGCTAGGTTGTCTTTAAGAAAATAAATGCTAAAACTTCGTGTACTGAGTCTTATTTGTGTTGCACTCCTTAAGCAATAGGATTTGGGGGAATTTAGGCACCTACTGAAACGTCTCAGGGTCTTAATGTGTTTTTGCGTACTGTAATAGAATTGTGCAGCTTGGACTTTATTCCCACCTTCCGGATAACCAGTCCTTTGTGTCTCCTCTGGTATTAGGATGATGTCAACACTGCTGTCCTAGATTTGTGTACTATTAGAGCCTTTTAGCATTGTTGCCTGACAGACCAGCAGGGGCTGTAGTAGTCATGGATGCAACTTGAACCTCATGATAGCCCTCTGATGTATCAGGTGGTGCCTTTGTTCCTCCTGAATGTGGGGATTAAACTGACTTGCTTCACTAAGTTGTCCTGTTGTATCCGTTTGTCAGCGAAACAGACGGTCAGGGTCCAGGGGCTGTTTCCCCGCTGTGTAAGTCTGTCCCTCCGGTGCTTAGTTTCAATTGCGTTTGAATCGCGGAGTGAGATGGTCTGATTGGCTGTGCGGAGCGTCAGCTTTGTGCGCATGCGCACTTCTCTTCAAAGGCTGTTAACGCGCAAGGGGGCTTCGGACCCGCACTCTGGCGTTTGGTGAGTATGTACCTAGTTAACTTCCCGGGACGCTTGTATTTAGCAAAGAGAAAGGCATCTCTCCATGGCGGTGACACGGGCCGCCGTCTCTAAGCAGGCGTCTGTTTGGCTGCTGCTTGCGTACTTCTTAACGAAGAACTGCGCCTGGCTTATCTCACGTGTATTTGCTTGTTAAGTGGATTTTATGGGAGAGTTTGTGCGTTTTCCTAAACTAAAGCGAGTTCTGGGCGGGGCTTTAAAAACCGAGGTTGTTTTGTTTTGTTTTGTTTATTTTTAATAAACTAGAAATATGGCGTTTAGGAACGATATTCTGTGCACATTTTCCACAATACGAAGATGGCCCTTCGGGCTAAACTAGTGCCAGGCTTCGGTTGTACGTTACGCTGGACGTCTATGCGTGACTGCAGTGGCCGTCCGGGGTTCGTCGCTGGACATTGATCCGTGTTTCGGGCACCAGCTTGAAGTATCAGACCGCCCCCTTCAAACTGCCTCTTTATAACCACCTGGATATGACGGCAGAGTATGACACAAAATGTCTTTAAATTGTTTTAAATGTTGGTTACATTGCGAATCTTAGAAAATACGATTTAGCGTTGCCGAGTATCTGTTGTAGAACACAATAAAAAGTTTGTTCTTGTGTCACCTGTTCTAGCTAATCCTCGTTATTTGTTTCACATGACACCATGTTTGTGTAGCCATAGTCCTAGCCGGCACCATTTATAGTCTGATGACGATTCCATAAAATATGCAGCTCCGGTGGGGGTGACGCCTCTAACCTTCCTGCCCGGCTCACGCCATACCGTTAGGTTCAGGATAACACGGACGCACGAAGCTGCCCTGATCACGCTGGCGGACCAGAGTGGCTTCTGCCTCTTCTGTGAGTTTTCGCGTCTCTCTGAGACGTGTGACTCTTCTTAAACTGTCTGAAAGTTTTTGTAACGCCAGCTTTTGGTTTTCAGAAGCACCCGTCTGGACATAAGGTAGTAAGCTGCGAGGTGACGCTCCTGACCTCAGAGCTGGCAGCATGGACAGCCTGGAGGAGGACCTCACCTGTTCCGTGTGCTGCTCTCTCTTCAGTGACCCACGTTTGCTTCCCTGCTCCCACACTTTCTGCAAGGCCTGCTTGGAGAAGGTGCTACAGGTGTCTGTTAACTTCTCCATCTGGCGCCCGCTCCGCATCCCCCTCAAATGCCCGAACTGCCGCAGTGTGGTGGAGCTGCCCCCCTTGGGCGTGGACGGCCTTCCTGTCAACATCTCCCTGCGTGCCATCGTGGAGAAGTTTCAATGTGACGGCCACCCCCGTCCGGCCGCCTGCCCCGAGCACCCCCGGCAGCCACTGAACGTCTACTGTGTCCGGGACCGCAAGCTGGTCTGCGGGTTCTGCCTGACGGTCGGGCAGCATCAGGGCCACCCCATCGATGACCTGGAGACAGCTTACGTGAAAGAGCGTGATGCCCCGGCTCGTCTGATCGAGCAGCTGACGGACAAGCGCTGGGCTGAGGTGTGTGCCCTGGTGGATCAACTGGAGCAGGATAAGGAACGCTGTGAGAGGCTGTTGCAGCAGGACCGCGACGCCGTGGTCCAGTTCTTCAGCAGCCTGGAGCTGATCCTGGCCCAGAAGAAGGAGGCCTTCATGGAGGCGCTGGAGGCGGCAAGTGGGGAGCTGCAGCACGCTTACGACCCTCTGATCGAGAAGCTGAAGGACATGAAGGAGGAGCAGCTGGACCTCATTTCGTACAGCACAGCGGTGGAGGGGGAGGAATCCCCCCTCGCCTTCCTGGAGAAGGTCCACATCTTCCGGGAGAGGGTGGAAGCCTTGATCAGAGCACCATTGCCCAGGCCGACAGCCCTCTCCACCCACCCTCGGGCTGCTGACTTCCTGGAGCGGCACTGGGCTGGGGTGACTGTCGCTGATTTGGAGCAGGGTCCAATTCCCCAGATCACATGTTGCATACAGGGCTGCAGTCAGAAGGAGCCCCCCCCCTCCACCTGGCCACAGCCTGCCCCCCCAGTGCCCTCCACTGTCCTGCTCGTGCTCCTCCTGTCTCTTGTACTGCTCAGCCTAAGCTACATGTACGCGCCGCCCGTCTCTCTTCCTGACCTGCCTCGGGCGAGTCAGGTGCTTCATGCTGTTCTGCATGAACTGACTGGCCAAGTCTGCTTGCTACACGAGACTATGGTGTACCTGCAGTCCATGGCTGGAGATGTGATTCTCAAATGTAGGTTTCTCCTGTCGTCCCTTGGAGAAACCACAGGGTATTACTTAGGCACCGTCTTCAAGCTCTTCTGATTTTCGGGGAAAGATGGTTAGTGCAAGGATTTTCCTACAAAATGACTATTTCCTTTGATTAGTGTTCTTTTCTTTGTGGTGCCTACCAGCTTAGCGGGGAATCAGTACCTCCTGTCAACCACATTTATCTTGCCAAAACAACCCCAACTCTTTCTACACTAACTGACCAGAACCTCTGTGGGGCACTTTTGTATCTTTTTATAAGAATGTAATTTTTTTAGTCGGTGTCTCTTATTGTAAATTTTATAGATTGTCCAGGGATGGTTATATAATCCCATTCCTTTGGAGAATTTGCACATTTAAAAACCTTCCCCGAAAAAAAGCATAACTATCCCCTACATTCTAGGTGAATTAACCAGTTACTGTGGCCTGGACCACACAGGCAACAAGATACGGTACCTGAACAGCCCTGTCAGTGTTTTCTGCCCTTTTACACGTCATTCCACTCCAACACACCTTCAGCGTGTGATACAACTTAAGCTGGAGCTGAACTGACCCCTTGACGGGTCTGAAATCTCTCCACTCTCATAGAACTATAGTCAGATACAGTAGCTTGTTTGAGACTCTGTTTGAAAAGAACTTCGTTTT
>JAODUD010000128.1:34574-57749 GCA_026784285.1 Stomatorhinus walkeri
CCCCTTGGGTTTCATCATGGCAATCTGCTCTACTTCTCCCTGCACCGGGTGCGCGCACACACACACACACACACACACACACACACACAAATACTTTATTCACTGCCCTCACAAGCTTAAACACATCTTTTCTAGAACAGAATGTCTTATTGTCATTGCACGAATATACAACAAAATTAGGTGTGCCCCCTGAAACAGCTTCAGCACAACACTAGCATAGCTCTGCATATTAAAGCTACACAGACATACGAAGAAAATTCACGAGCAATACAGGCCACAAAACTGAGGCCCATATCCTGGTCAAGACCAGCAAAACAAGCCACCTCCCAAAAAATAAAAAAGATTATTATATACAAATAACCAAACTGTTGGTACACAAAACATCTTTTATATAATAATAACTGAAATGTTTCATCTTTTATTTGGGGGGGGGGGGGGGTATTCCCCCAAGGGTACAGGCGGCTACAGATGAGCACATACATCCCTTAGGTACTCAACATGATGGGAGTCCAATTCTCCCCACAGACATATCACCACTGCTTACTATATTCAACTAAAATAAATTACTGAACGTTTATTCCTTTACATTCACACTACTGTCAAATGCAATAACAACTAAAAACACAACTTGGAAAATTCAGTTTTTCGAAAAGGTCAAAAAAAATCTTGATCATTTTTCTGAACATTTCTCAAAGACGCCTGTTGACCACCCAAACACAAGCACACATCAGAAAATGCAGGGGAAAATATACTAATCAGTGTGCAGACGCATTAAAAGTCAAGTAGAATTAAATATATTTTTCCCAGACCATCTTAGCAAAGTAAATAACCTGGGCTTCATCAGCAAGAACTTGCACAATATGCCTTTTCTAAAACGCACACACAGAAGACAGAAATTTGAAACATAACCACAAAAGCTTCCACAAATAAAAGTGTAAAATGACAATTTGAACCAATTAAGAAACAGAACCTAATTCTGATAGGAAGACTAACAGTTTCCCTTTTTTTTGGGGGGGGGGGCTATTCAGACATTTTGAGGAGACGCAAAAATCAAAACAAGAGAAAAAGGGAGCACAGCATAACCACTTACTTTCATTCATAGCCACCCCCCCAACAAATTAAACATTCAAAAACCTGAGAACCCACGATAGTGGATAAACACTACACACCAAATTAATTGTGTATATCCTTTACTTCACGCACTTGCTTCTGACAATCTGTCTCTCTTAAATACCTTTATTTTAACTGAGCGGTAAAAAACTTTAAAAATACCTGGCTAGAAAGTGAAAGCGGTATGGCGATCAACTGGTTACTAGCACTTTTGGATTTTAATTCTAGAGGGGCTAAGCTAACGGTCTGAAGGCTTGAGCCTGCCACACTGAAGCAGCACAAGTAATATTGGGGATTGGTTCTCGTTTCTCACACACCAATATTTACGTGCTGCTAAAGTGGAGAAGGCAGACTGGCAGGGCCCATGCTCGCCACCTCATGCAGCAAGCCTGACGTCACGTCTGACTGGGCCTTAAAATCCTGAAGCAGCAGATGATGGTTGGCACCATTTTGTCACTGTAGCAAACCATGATACGCTGCTAGAGCAGTTTAAGGGTCTTTGCCTCTTGTTAAAGTTTGCTTTTTTTTTTTAAATAATCCACACGGAAACAAACATACCCCGTGCAACTTCACCATATTGTTTAAAATGCATAGATTTCATTAGAAAATGAAATATGGGGGGGGGGGATATGTTACCTGCAAAATCAAAAACCTGTTGTGGTCCAAGTCTATGCCATGGCTACGCAGCAAAGCTCCAACATCTCTGAAGGTGGCCTTCTTGCCATTGATGTGGTATGATGAGGAATTATCTCTACCTGCAGTCCTCGACACACAGAACTTGCTGTTGGGGATGACTTCGTAGTCATCTCCTTCCTGGTGTACCAGGCAGGAACCAATAAAACGAACTTTAAACAACAATCAAATCTAAAATTACAGAACCATGCAAAAAAAAAAAAAAAAAAAAAAAAAAACGTAATTTCCTTAAGAATTATTAGTGTACTTTAATGTGAACATTCTAATCCATTTTGTTCCCACGTTTCTGGATGTATAACCTTCAAACTACAGGTTTCATGACTCATTTAAATTATGTAGGTTTACCAATAAAATGTGCTTTATATAACTACAATTTGCATTACCTAATCTAATTAGGTAGATTATTTGTATTTTGTGGTACCAGCAAATTTCATTGTTTAACAGAACCCAGTCTTAGATTTCTGAAAATCATATTGCACGTATTATTTAAATAGTAGATTTTTGAGTGAAACCAGCAGAATTCTAGTCTAATTTTGTTATAAACGCTTTGGAATTAAGAACAATGACTTTAAAATTGCCTAAATTATTTTTACATGCACTAAAGGATCTTCAGGTTGGTCAAAATTTTCACAAAGCTTGTTACCTTGTCAATGATTTTCTGAAAGTGCACTTCCACAGTGCAGCTCTGCATGTCTTTGTGTTGGTCAGAGCTGTGGATAAGCACCGAGAGCTTTTTGGATCTGATCTTTTGTGCCCTATATCCGAACACAAACAGCATAGAATCTATCACATTGGACTTCCCGCTTCCATTTGGACCAATGATACAGGAAAATCTCTAGAAGAAAAAAAATGGAATGTAATAATTATGCCTGTAAAACCAACGTTTTTTTAATTGCATTTTAGCATGTTTCACATTAAACTGATTTACTTACAACTGCAGAAATCATATAAAACATACAAATGACAGTTAAATCCTATTTTACATTAATAGTGGCTGCACACATCAGATTACAAAAAAACAAAATTTATATTTTAATAAGCTGTTAATTAGGCGACCGATTTTGTAATCATCCAATGAAACATTTTAGCAGATTCGAGCAGCAAATATAAACTTTAAAAAGTAAACAAACCAGATACCCGAGCACTCCAGAACACATACGCGCCAGCGCGCTCACACACACATGCACGCGCACACACGACGCAGACATGTGAAAACCCATGTCGCTTCTCATACCTTGTGAAACGGCCCCAGAGTCTGTTCGCCCGCGTACGACTTAAAGTTCTGGTTAACAATGTGGGTTATCATGAGGCGAGGAGCGCCCGGTTCATTGGTCATCGCTGGGGGCGGGGGTGGAGGGATGCTACCAAGAATCTCCTCCAAACTTCGGTTATCGAGCTCTGCGGGAGCGGCATCTGGGGCGACAAGTCAGACTTTCAAACATAGCGCAATTTATTTTTAGGTGGAGACGAAGTAGTGCAGGGGAGGGGAGTCGGACCGAAAAAAAACACAAACAAAAAACGGGGGCTGTGTGCTCACGAAGAACGAACAAAGACTGCGAGCAGAATCGGAAGTTAAATTATAAGTACGAGCCCTTTGTTCACAACAAAACTGATACCAGTTGCAGATTCTTTTGAAAATGCCTCTCACAGTCCTGTAAACTGTGTTGTACATGAGGCATGTCAATATCTTCGAAAAACAAACCTGAAAATATTAATTTTGTCAGTTTCATGAAGCAGGTCTTACATAGTTTTTTTTTTAAGTATTGGCCATCATTAACAATAACTGTAATACAGTGTATTACATGATAAACGCTTCCAAAACTCGAAAAGCCCACAATTTAAGACACATCAAATGCCTACCAAAGTAGAAATTCTATTCAAAACCAGTCATTAAGAGCTAGAGAAAAACATAATTTCGACAAAATAACCAAGTCTCGCATCCACCGAACTTCCCACACTTTTTTAAGAACAAAAAAAATCACCGAAAAGGCGCAAACACCAATTCATTCATTTCCGTGTGCAAATCAGCAACAAAGTTAACACTCTATGTGCTGTTAGATAAAGCCCAAAACCCATTGGTTAACTTTAAACAAACGAACACAAGATTCAATATCACGACAGACATCAATGGATGACTTGCTGACCCACTGATTGTGTGTTAAGTATTAGCTATCCATTTATTCATAAGTACGACAGCTGAACGACATCAGGGAACATGCCAGGACATAACTCCAAACAAACAAACAGTGGCGACAGCGTGCTCCGTTACATGCAAAACGTCGTGAAAACAACCATGGTTACTTGCCATTTGTCGATGCTGCTCCTTGGTCATTTAAGTTAGTTTCTGCTGGGGGTAAATCCAAATCATCGTCGGAGTCATCTCGAGGCTGCGCCCCTTTCCCCCTCGGCTTCGCGGTATTGGAGCTCTTGGTCGTTTTTGATGGCATGATTCAGACCTGAAGACATTGATAGCATTCACCACCAAACCCGGGGAGAGTCGCGAAGTCGCGTAGCGGCCACCGCTCGCACATCTCCTTTTCCCCTATGTGACTTGTCAAACTGGGGCACCCTTCACCCCGTGTCAAACGGTCATCCTAAGCAGCCTCTTGCCCATTGTATCCAATAGCCACGAATCCACGATTTTGACCAAAAAACACATACATACACACACCACAGGCAGAAACTCCTTGGGTTGCAGAAGCAAAAGACAATCCAAATTTCATCTCCCAGAAAATGGAAGCGGCGAACAAAAAAATTAACTTGCCACACCATTATTACACATCCGTGAGCACAGATCGGGTACAATCAGTATAATAATTCGATAAAGAGCCGGCGGTCTGAGCTGTCGGACTCGCTGGCCGGGGGTTTGGTGCGCACAGGCGGAGAGGGACGAAGCCACAATTCGACCATACGGTTGGGACAAAGCACGGTCACGTTACGAGTGCAGTGACGTACAAAGGGGACGGGGAAGACTGGGGACGTCCGTCCGTGCGAAGACTGCACATGCTAGGCTCCCGGAGGACAAGCGGGGCCAGCAGCCAACAAGTTTAACTTTGCGCCCAAGTGCGTGAGTCTATAAAACAAAAACAAAGCGGGTCCCGTGGGCCTCCGTGTGGCCAATCGCAGCGCTTTCCCGAGGTAAAAAAAAAAGGAAAGAGCCGATTTTGATTGGCTGAGTTTGAACCGAACACGGCCGTGACCCGCTTCAAATCCTCTCATTAGGAGGCTAATGACAGTATGGTCTGCCTGCAGTAACTGAGAGGTTCCCATCCTGAACAGCGACGTCGTAGGCTTCTCGACACAGTCCGTATTTATGTCGGAAAGAAACACGATGCATTAACACGATCTGTGATCGCGCCGTGGATTCTTAATATATGATGCACCTATGAATATTCAAAATATGACCAACTCGGCAAGTTTCATTAAAAATGTCTTTACTGGATGAAAGTTCTTAACGTACTGAGAACGTAACGCCAGACAAAGAGCAAAAGTATCATGGCACATCAAGCTAAACACCCACTGACTTGAGGCAAGTTAGCTTAACTAGCCATCTTCAGTCTGTCAGTCAAAATCCCAACAATGTGTGATGCTTTCAAGCAATCCGTCGCTCAAAAACGAATAAAAATACAGGCAAGTCAAATATTTGACTAGTCACAAAAAGACCTAACATTTAGTTTAAGTTTGTTGTAGTTTCATTAAGAGCCGTACCAGAGTACAAAAATGCATTTCTAAAACTCACCAATTAAAAAAAGACAGATAAAGTGGTCAGCTAAATTCAACTAGGTTAATGAGCAACTGGAGACACTAGCTGCTAACTACGAGTATTTTAGCAAACCAGAAATAAATACCAGGCAAATAATATTTACCTTTTCCTTGTTGTCAGCGCGTAATTATTCCTTTGTATTGTTGTCCCGTTTGCTACCCCGAGAATCCTAGGAAGTTTTACTGTAACCCGCGTCCGGTAAAACTTTAAAAGGCATATAGATATTTAAAAAGAGATTAAAATGTCATCCCTTTCTGTTCTCCGGTGAGACCGGCAGCGCTGCTCTCTCAATCGAAAATGGCGCCTAAACGCAGCAGTCGAACCGAAATTCGTTACAAATGGACGCGGTGCATCATGGGAAAGCGCTCCTACTAGAGGGGCACGTTTGAAAAAAGGGGAATGCCAAGCCTAACTTTAAACACACACTGCGTAATAGTTTTATAGCTACACAAAATGTGTTGAGGTCTATTAAAGGTGATATGCTTATAGTTACTTAACACTATATACAGTAAATGTATTGTTAGCTAATAAGTAATCGTGTAGCTTTGATTTAATATATTTATCTCCCACTTTTCTTAAATCGATATAATGATGAGTTAATAGTTAACACAATAGTGTTGGTAATATATTCAGTTATGTACACATTTACAGTATTTAAATATTTTGCTAGGTTCATGGTTGGTTGTCACGGTAGTACTTGTTCTCGCGATATTTTCGAGACCCAATTTCATTGCGCGGAACTGTAAGGTAGGTAACTGAAAAGCTAAATATTTTGTCGAATATACTACATTTCGTTGTTTTATATTTACCTAACTGTTCTCATCCAGTGGATTTTCCTATCTTAATACCATGCGTTGTGTAATTACAGCCCAGAATATTTACCTAGATAGCTAAGAGGGCTAAAGCTTCGGATACGCGCTTGTTTCCTAGGTTAGTAAACTAGCTCGCTGCCTTGGCAACGAGATGCTTGTCTTCTTAATCTATCTGTTAGCTGGCGAAGGAACGGCTGGTTAAGGAGTTCCTGGATTTTCAGATGTTACGTTTTTGCTTTTGCGTGTTTTTCTCGCCTAATCGATTTGCAGTAGCGAGCTGGTTAATGCTGTGGTAAACCAGAGCTGTCACCTCGTAGGTGGATGGGTAGGCTAACTCGTCCGGCGTGTTTACCCAATTGCTGTTACAATAAACGTGTGCCTGTGCACTGCAAAACTGACTTTCTTTGTTATCAACGAAGCATACGTCTCTGTCTATATTTTGGCCGCCCTTCGTTCGTTCTGAACTATTTGTTAGTTGTTTAGGTATGTTGGTAGTGCGAACAAACGATATGTGCGGGGCTCACTGGTCGTCAGAACGTGGTGTTTTTTAACCGTCTAATATGAGTGTCACCATGTTCTCTTCCATATATCCGTGCCGATTATTCAAAACCTCTGGATTAAGAAGAAGCCGCTCTGCAGTTTGTCTGCGATGAGATTAAAAACCTCTTTGCTGAAGGAGCCCAAGCATATCCTTTGCATTTCGTTCATTTCGCTTGTTTAGATAGCCAAACATGAATGTTTAATTGTACCCGAATACTTGACGTGATTTTGTGCAGCAAGTTGTGATGACATTAATAAATGAAGGTGAAGGTTGTTGTGCCTAACTTTAGCTTGTATGTTGTGACTGTCCCTGACTTGATTAACAATGGGAGTCTTCATGTCGCTCTCACTATTTAAAGGGCCCTGAATTTCCCCCTGGAATCAGTGAAGTATATTTTATTTTATCTGGGTCTTTTAATGTGTGTGGACCTGTGAATTATAGCATTCTGCCCGCCTCACTCTCCCTGGTCCTTCTCAGCCTCTATCCTTAACGTCGACATACACAGGGAGCTGGTCAGCTGTGTGGGCTGGACCACAGCAGATGAGCTGTATTCCTGCAGCGAAGATCACCAGATCTTCAGGTGGAACCTGCTGAACAGTGAGACCTCATTGGTGGTGAGGCTGCCTGAGGAGATCTTCCCCATTGATCTCCACTGGTTCCCCAAAGCTGTTGGGGGGAAGAAGCAGTCCCTTGCTGAAGTGTTTGTGCTCACCAGCACAGATGGTAAAACATCCCTGGTCCAAAGCAGTCCCTGACAATCCGCAATACTAATCAAGCCGTAATACTAATCAAGTCATTTTACTTAAATAGTTTACAAATTGAAACTAATAGTTTCCTGAAATATCTTTGCCATTTGGATATGAATATGAACATTTTCTTTGGTGGTAAGTAACATATAGTTGAAATGATAGCAGTACCATAGAAGTATACTAACACACACTGATTGGAACTGCAGACAGTTTCTGAGCTATGAAAAGCATCCAATCTATAAAGTCACATGTTGCACCAGTGCAATCAATCAATGACACCATCTAAGCATTATTGATATGTGTGCTTAAAGAAGGCTTCACGTTAGTTTATGTGTAGCTCACCACCTAAATTACACAACAGACTCAAAACCAGTTTAATTCAGGTTTGACCTTTATATCTCTGTTTTAAATATGTCTTAGAATTTCTGAAGATTTTATCGAATAGTTAAACTCACATTGGTGGGTGGTGAAAATAATATCTTTACTCTAGCTGGCTTATCTAACCTCATGAAGCGTTGGGTCTCCTGCTGAAACGCTTAACTGAAACACTAGTTTGGTTTCTTTCTCATGTTCAGTGGCAGTGAATTACCGCTATGCCCCAAACATAAGTGTGTTTATTACAGAAATGACTTGGCCTTATAACCCTTTGCCTCTTTTGATGGTTTGTTATTCTTCTCATATTGTTCTCTGTGCCATGTTATGATATAACGTGCTTAAATACTTACTACCTGCTTTTATTTTTCTGGGTCAGCAGCATTCTGTTTTCTTAGAAAGTCCAAATATAGAAATGGGTGAGAGAACTGGGATGCTGATTTGCAGTTTGAGGCGACCAGAAATTACATAGAACATTCAGAATTTTTTAATACGTGTGGCCACAAAGTATATGGTAGGCTGGTGTTTTTGATAACTGTCTCCATGCCTGATCACATTCTGTCTGCAGCAGGGAGTTTGTCTTAACTCCTAACTCTTCCTTTTTGTGTGAGAAAATGTACAAAAGAGATGGTCTGAGCTACAGAATACAGGGACAGCTTGGGTGTCTGATCTTGAACAGTACCCCACCCCATCTCAGATAAAATGTAAAAGATATTTTAGAGCACTGCTTCTTGCAATGTTCATGGTATAATAAATATATATTGTGAACAAAATCTTTTGGCAATGGCACCTTGAGTACAGGTTCATAGACCAGGCTAGTGCATATTGTGGTAGTCGGTAAGCATTGCCTGTCTGTCTGCTGGCAGGTAAGTTCCACCTGGCCTCTAAGGTGGGACGCATTGAAAAGAGTGTTGAAGCCCACCGTGGGGCTGTCCTGGCCGGCCGCTGGAACTACGATGGAACGGCCCTCATCACGAGTGAGTACACAGAAAAAACACTACTCATATTTTTCAATTCCATAAGTATTTTGGCTGCTTAAGTTCTGGGCATAAGTTACATATTTGCAATGACCTTGTGTCCTGCTCCTTTTGTTTCAATGAAGGTCACTACTGCCTGGAAATGGTCTGTAAAACTTAATCTTCTGTCTTGATTTTTGTTCCCACAGCTGGTGAGGATGGACAGATAAAAATTTGGTCAAAGAGCGGCATGCTGAGGTCCACTTTGGTACAACAAGGTCAGGGACTGACAAAGGAACGCAGACTGCCCCATAATGCATTCTCAGTCTGTAAATATGCAGATGTAGGAATGGAAGAAGTGCCAGTCATAAACTGACTGAATGGAAAGAAGTTTAATTTTGGGATATTTTTGATTCTGCTTGCATACAGAAAACAAAAATAGACATACCCCATTCCCCAGAACCATGTAAAAATATCACTCTTAGCATGTTCATGCTTTTTAAGTTCAGCAAGGTGACGCCCCGTGATTTAGTGTCAGCATGACTATCTGTGAACCAGGTGATGCGGCTCGCGTGTTTATAGAATCGCGAAACCTGGAAATTCGAATGGGGGTATCGGGAGTTTTGCTGCTCAGCCTGGCAGCTAATCTGGTGAGAGCCCGGTCAGATGTGTCTTTTTCTGACATCTGCACTTAAGCAGACTAGTGCTCTCTGTTACACACAACGTATTTGTCAGATTGCCGTTTGACATCTGTGTGTAGTGAAATAAAGACCAAAAGTACACCTTATCTGATGAAAAGTGGGGGGAGATTAAACCAGGGCTTAGTGGAGGTGCCACTGTTGTATTGCTGATTGTGGTTTCACACGGCATCCACGTGTGTAAATGGTTAAAACACTGATGCCGATCAAGGTCACTGGTTAAGGTGAATGCCCAAGTGTGCTGCTGGCCCAGCTTCCATCGTCGTGAATCTAACCTTAATTTAGCAGTGCGATCAGAACAGCATCTAGCATTGTGTGTTGAGGCTGGGTCACAGACCACTCTAACCATCGCCTGCAAGGTGCCAGACAGATGCGCGTTTATTGAATGCAAGAGTCTCTGCTCACTGTGTGAAAATCTTACTACAGTCTGCAAAGGACTTATTTTTTTCAGGATTTATTTTGTGTACCCGAGAGCTTTAAAATGAGTCTTTTATTGCTTTCAGTCAAAATTTTTGTAGTGTGATTCGAAAAGGGACAGTGTTGTTCAACAGAGTATCTGTTTCCAAAAAAATTTTTTCAAAGGATTTACTAAAAGCAGACATTTTGTCCATGCGGTAACAGATGCAATACAGTATGCAGTGCACATTTATGAGAGCATGAATCAGGTTCTTCTTGTACTGTAGGGCATCGTAGATATTTGTCATCCAAGAGATGATTCAATAAACATATAAGCCTCCTACTCAAACAGAGGAATAAGAGTTCTGGTATAATAATTGGGTATAATGGATAAAGTCTGGAAAGAAGAAGAATGTTTTCTGGATGTCACTTTGACCTAGACTCTCCTGCAAGTTTTTCTGTGTGTGAGGCAGCATATATGAACTTTTCTTGTTTATCTCTCATTGTCTCACCTGATTCATCCAATAACTGATCAAACATTTCTAACCTTTTCCTTGAGTCGTATTGTACAATGGGCCCTCACGGTGCACACTCTTTCTGTGTAGTCTCGTGATCAAACACCATCTTCATACAAACACTGACTATTTCATAGTGGAGGAGCAGGTAATACAGGGGCTGTCAGAGCTCAGAATGCATGTGGTGTGAATGTGGCTCATTTTTAAGGCTGGAGGAGGTGGAAGAGGTTGGCTGGGAGGGTCCTGCCTCCGGCCCTTACGGGATCATGAGACCTCATGACATCTGTGACCCACCACAAGCACCTGGAGCAGGGTTATATGTCAGCTGTTCTCTTCTTGCCTGTGGGAGTACTCAGTCACAATGATTGTCTTCCCACTTCTGAAAGGAGAGCATGTGTTTATAAATGGCTCATCTGAGGCCTGTTCACTGTTGGGTGGATGTTGTAGTTCTGGTGCTCCAGTGATTCTTTTCTGGTGAATTTTACCTCCTTTATTTCTGAATAGTCTTTCATGAAAACCTCCGTTTTAAATATAAAATCTCGTTGTTTTTGAAGGCCAGAGTAGACCATGTGTGCTTTCCTTTGCATGACCACATAGTCCCCTCTTCCTGATAGTAATAATAGCAGGGGACAGAACTGATTGTCCAGCTCTCCATTCGTCATTCCCAGGGTCACCTGTGTATTGCGTAGCCTGGGGACCCGCCTCCGACCGGATCCTCTACACGTCAGGCAGACGGCTCATCATCAAACCCCTGCAGCCCAGTTCCAAAGTCCTCCAGGTACAGCTGGCTTTTGCATGGGCTAATGGACAGCTAGCGTTGCGGAAGAACCCTTTGACAGCACACTTTATGTTTTCACAGGAATTGTCCATGTTCACTTTCTGATTCAATCTTTGGCTTAACTGCACGTTAATTTGGTTGCCATTGATTTTCTGCTGAAAACCAGCCACCGGTCAAATGTGACGTCCATGACAGCGCATAGATTTTCTTGATTAAAAAAAAAAAAAGCCATCTAAACGAATAATGCGATTCCGTGTTTCTCTTGAGTGGCTGTGAATGGTCTGTAAACTGCAGTGCGTGTGTCTTTAGAATGACCGAAGACACCTTTCTGCCACTTACGTAATGGCGTGTTGCATTTCCGGGCCTTGAGGTGCTCCAGGGACAAGTAAATTCCCCTGGGTCTTAACCCGAGCCCACCGCTTCCTGAGTAGCAACCGCCATTGTGTGGAAAAGCCTCGTCTGTGACCCCTGCTGCCCCCAACCACTGATGCCCCATGGTTGAGGAGGCTTCACAGCGATGCCTTTGTTTTTCCACTGGGGGGGGGGGGCAGCTGAGGACACTTATCTGCTCTGACATGTTGAGCCCCTTTTAAGCCGGCCATGTTATTCCGATTCCATGCCACGTTTCATCGCCCCTCCGATCCGCACCTTTAATAGGCGACTTCGATTATCTTAAAGCTGGAAAGTGCTGGCAAACCTCCTCCACTTCAGTGGCTGCAAACACACTCACCTGCTTTCAATTAGCACAAGTCCAAGCAATTACCATAACAGGGAACAGACCTGCGCTGATGTCAGCTGATGTCAGCCGGTGTGGCTGCCTCCCCGCTACGCTTCCACTCCTCCTCGTCATCTCCGTTTCTCTCCTTATTCGCTTTAGTGTTTGGGCTGCCAGTTATTGTGGGGTTTTTTTCGTTTGTTTGTTTTGTGGGCCCAGTAAACTTTAGGCAGTAATTTGTGGCGTCAGTGGGGACCTATTTGTCACGGTCTGTTTGTATTTGAGGCTGAAAACGGGGGAAGCAGGACACTTTGTGTTAATTTAGATGCGCTCTTGAATGCATTGCCTTCATATTTCCCCCCCCCCCCGTCTCTCTCTCTCTCAAGTGGAAAGCTCATGACGGAGTAATTCTGAAGGTTGACTGGAACGCCGTCAATGACCTCATACTTTCAGGCGGCGAGGACTGTAAATATAAGGTGGGGTACCATCCAGTCCCATTCAGCAGCATAACACTCCACGACCAGCTGCCCAAATATTTTGCAGGCCTTCCTTAAATGTTTTTTAGTGGTTTAGCAGAAGGAAACTGCCGGTGTGACCCATCCTTTCTCGCTGGCAGGTGTGGGACAGCTATGGGCAGCCTCTGTACTCCTCGACCGTGCATGACTACCCCATCACCTCCGTGGCCTGGGCGCCAGACGGGGAGGTGTTTGCTGTGGGCTCCTTCAACACGCTGCGCCTCTGCGACAAGACAGGGGTGAGGCTGCGGTCAGGAGCTCATGCAGGACCTGCCTTCTCCGTCTCTTCCTTATTCACATTTCTGTGCCAAAGCTTTCTCTCCTTTCTCCACCTACTCCCACACATCCTGCCGGGCCCGTGTGTTTCAAAGCTACCCCCCACCAACCTGTACCCCAACATGGACTAGGAATTTTTGCCCATTCAACAACCCCTCAGCACATGGCATCTTTGCATAAGTCTGAAATTAAAAACAGCATAATGAGCGCAGTTTTCAGTATTCCCGTTGTTGAGGTCGTCGACTGCTCTGGCCGTTCAGACTGGCGGCGAGGCCTCTGCACTGCAGGTATCTGGATAACGTCGTCCCGTGCTGCGTCGCAAGCGATTTATATCCATGGTCCCACAAACCCTGCATCCTATCAGTCCCATGACAACTGGCCCAGTCACTACAGTGACTCTTGTTGTAACTCGATTCTTCTTTCACAAGTCCCATAGCTGACTGAATTCGGTGCCTCTTACAAAACTACTCTTCACCAGCACCAGTGGTGATTACTAAACTGCAACAATGACCCTATATTACCCCATTCAAATTCTTTGACAGTGTTTCCCAATCCAGTCCTTAGGGACCCTCAGACAGTCCGTATTTTTGTTCCCTCCCAGAGCTCGGTAGGGAGCAAAATTGTGGGCTGTCCGGCAGGGAGCTGGGAGGAACAAAAACGTGGACCGGCTGGGGGTCCTGGAGGACCGGGTTGGGAAAAACTGCTCTATGAAGATCCTCTGTCATTTTGGAAGATATGTTCCTTTATGGCTTTCTTAGTTATTTGCAGTTGGAGATGTTCCTGAGCCCGGACACCTGGTCCTGGTCAGGGCCAAGCTTCTAATCATAAGACCTTACTGGGGGGAAAAGTGGGTTGTAATTTCAGATGTGTCGTGTAAAGTGTTTGTCAGGGAGATGGTGTGAGGTGGTACTTCTCTAATTTCTTGCTGAAACTGAAATGTCCCTGTTTTGGGAATACTGAAAACAAGCAGCAAAGTGTGTTCCTCTGTAACGGATCGTCATGTATCTCGTGGTACATTTTGATCTAATTAGGATCAAATGGTATTTTTAAGCACTAAAACAAATGAGCTGGAGCAGAACTGTGAGCCAACACAGATGCCTCGGTCTTGCAGGCACGCGTGTGTGTGCATGCGTGCGTGCGTGTGTGTGCTCCTATTGTTATTTAGGGACTCTGTGCTATGGCCCTGCTCTCAGTGGGTTTTCCAGGGGTGCTTTGGCGTGGGTGTGTTCTGCAGCCAGGTGGTAGCCAGAGGGGCCCAAATAGAACTTTCCAGACACTTAGCTGTGCAATCTGGAGACTCTGGGGTTTCTTCTTTATGACTGACTGCACAGTATCTGCCGCTGCTCCAACTTGCCGTCCAGCGCTGTTAGCTCTGGTGCATTGTGGGAGCTCTGTTGCATTTTGTAAACATCACCAGATTCCAACTGCGGAAACCCTAATGTTTATACCTTCTAAAGTTTTCTGTCTTCATGTATTACCGCACTTTTTAAGGAATGGTTTTAAGTGACTTTTTGTCACAGTCCTCACTTTAAAGCCTGAGGTTTGCTTAACATTACAGGAATCAGAATATAAGCAGTAACCCTTCGTCCTGCTGTTTACAGCTCGCTCATGGCTCACTCACGACTGGCAATTCTTTCCCTAAGTGTCAGTTTCAACAAGGCTCTGCCTGCCTGTGTGTGCAGAGAAAGGGTTAAGGGCCATGTGGAATCTCAGCAGTACTACCATGACTAATCACCAGGAGTTTCGCTCTGTATCTTGTACAGCGGATGCTCGCACATTACGGAGTGCTGCCTCAGCAAGAAAATGCTGACCGGCTTAACCCCTAACCTCCAGCAAGCCTCCACTTAGCCAAGCCGGGAGGAGACCTCCTCAGGACAGATAAAGCACACAGCTCTCCCTGCCATCCGCACTCGGGGAGAAAAAAGGCGGTTGTGTTTCATCGTCCTTACTGGGACCAGCCATGCGACTGTATCCCGGCGAGCCGCACCGCGCCACCTCAGCGTGCCACACTCTCCACACTGGGGTCCAGTTCCATATTCCGTCAGTCTCGCTGTGCTCTGGCTTCAACTTATTTGTTCTGTGTTTATTTTTAGTACATGTAGGCTCTTAATTATTTGTATATTTATTCAGTATGCTCTTGGTTCTGTTTCTTGGTGTCTAACGGCTTAATGTGGAACAGTAACGTCTCTGGAGTGCGAGTGTATTTTATAAACACAAGTGTTACAGATTGAGACGAGCTGCATGCTTGTGTTGTTAGCCTGTGCAGCCGCCTCGTCGTCGTCGTCTGTCTTCTGAAATGGACGGTGAGATGCTTGAAACGATGCTGTGGCGAGGCCTCAGTGACCGTCTGTATGACCCAGCTGGCACCCTTTATTGAAGTTGTTAATTCAAGTTAATCACTTAAAAAATTGCACTAGGGGGCAGGCAGTGAGAGATCAACAATAGCTCTCGTCACTTTATACACAGCTTCCAAGCACAAGTGCAGATCACACATTTTTTTGTCTGCATGGATTTAGTAATATGGTCTACCTCACTCTTGCTTGTGGGAATGAGGGTGTGACATTTTCATTATTTGTGGTCATTTAATAATTAAAAAAACATATGTTTGGTTATTTAAAAGCAGAATTGTCCCTGGGTTGGAGAAAGCAGGACTTCAAAAAAGCACTTCCTACACAGCCTGTGATTATACTGAGGATTCACTCAGCTTTAGTGCTAACAGAGAACAAAGCTCTGTGACTTGACACAAACCCATATAACTAAATGAAACCCATTTCCTTCAATAAAAACACAGCCTCACATTTTAGCTGAACCGTCTCCACAAGGACGAGCATCACATTTCAGCCCAGTGCTCCATCTTCATTTGGGGCTTGACTGGAACCATCACTGGCCTGTTAATATGCCCCAGTTTGTGCTGGAGCCTCAGACTGTCCCAGCAGCTTGTCACTCATGAGTCGGCGGTTTCCAAAGCAAAAAGTCCAGAAGGACACACTTATCCAGATGTCGGGAGCGTGGCTTCTTCTAGAAGGGCTCAGAAAAGTCATGGGTGTTTGGAGCATCTGGCTCAAAAGAGATCTGCCAGTTCTGGCCTGATGCTCCGAAGATGTGCTGCTGAAAGATACGCTGGGGATTAAGGAATCACCAGCTTTTTATGTGGTTTGCAATTTTATTCAGTGCCAGTGGATTCCAGTGACGGCGTGCAGGCGTGTCACAAAGGTGCGATGTTTCCATGTCTGCCTTATGATTTATTGATTGGCTGTTTGCTGTGGAATGAGCCTCCAAGTCTTATCTGCCGTTAAAAGTCAGCGGTCGACCGAGTCGATCAGAATGTCTAGGTAATGTTCAGTTAATGAATATGTCTGCACTGGCATAAAAGTTTGAATTGAATCTTAGAGACCTGTGTTTTGGTTCTGTCTTGTTTGGGACAAAAATAAATGTTAATTTTAACCCAAAGAAAATTGGGAAATTTTAAACGTTGTTTTTCTTCATCTGGAGAAAGTAAGTTGGCTAACTGAAGAGGGAGAAAATGTCACTTGTAAAAGTGAAAGATCTGCCTTGGGGGGTATAACTGGAAAAATAGCAGATGTGGAGGAGGCCTGGGCAGCAAAGAGAGGGAGGGAGAGAGAGAGAGAGAGAGCGCGAGAACGAGAGCACTGCCAGACAAAGGGAGTCCTGAGTCAGCAGCAGTGTATGGGGCTGGGCTCCTCTCCCCCCCCCCCCCACTCCCCCCTTTCCTTTCGTTCTTTCTTTCTCCTCCCCTCCTGTCCTTTCACGTGTCTCCTTCTCTCCTGCTTCGGCCCTGTGCCCATTCTCAGTTCAGAGCCAGAGATGTGTGTGTGTGTGTGTGTGTGAGAGAGAGACTGACTCACCAGTGTGTTTATAGTCGTTACTCTGGCACTGGCTCCAGTTGAACCCTTCTCCTCACTCACACCTCCAACTTCAATTTTGCCTCTTCACACCAGCTCTAACCTAACAATGCTCACTCAGCAGTCGTAGAAACTGACGACGTGAAAACACACTCACTGTGTCGTGCTCTGCCTCTTTCCATTTTCACTTTATCTTTATTTCTCCTCTTAATGCTCGGCTGAGTCGACTCGTGAAGTTTAGAAAGAGAGCACATTTTGCTTTATGATTCGACTTCCTGGCCAGTGAAAACAGGCATTAAACCCACAGCCCCACCGATTAAACCCGGCGTTCGTTTTGAAGCACTCAGGATACTGGGAAGCGACTTCATTCCCACACATGAAGGTGTCCTTTTTATTTCCCATTGCCTCTTGTTTTTCACCATACGCCTCTCATCATGAAGCTTTTACCTCCCAGAAGGGATCATGCGAGGACAGACCGATGGCTGTATGTGTCCCACACAGCCACAGGGGCTGCATTGGGAGTGACTCCTTTTGGATTTCTCCCTATAAAAGTTCGCTGACTTCCCTTCCCCCTGTGTCCCCAGCCACAGAGAGCGTGGAGGAGAGATAGATGGTGGCCTCCGCTGGGGGCGTGCCAGTTTGTCTGGCAGAGTCATTACTCTCTGGCTCATTAAATCAGTACCTTCGCAGACAGGACAAACATGTTGGAGGGGGGAACCAGCAGAGCTGGGGGGGGGGGGAAGGAGTCACTCCTCAGAAGAACTCCCGCCGCCTTCACTGCATGCGCAAGGCGACGTGTGCGCACGACCTTCCAGTCTGGCAAACACATATTTCTTTTTTTCAGGATTTGTAAATGTGTGTGTTTGTCTGTCTGTGTGTGTCACTGGTCTCTTTGGAGGAAGTGTGCCTATTGAAATGAGCCTTTAAGCTGCTTGTTCTTGCAATCCGCAGCCCTCAGAGTCCTTTGGCGTGTTTTTTTTGTCCGTTTTTGTGTGTGTGTGTTTTGTCTGAGCTGAATATTTGATTGTTTGCTGGCATATTGGTTCCCCCCCCACCCCCATTTGCTTATTCCTTGACGTGTGTAGTCTGACAGGGCGTGTCTCGCTCGATAAGTAACCACACAGGAGAGTGGAACCTGGCAGTTGAGGTTTGCTTCAGTATCTTGGGAAAATTTGACCTGTGCTCCCTCAAAAATGTCCACTCCTTCATTACTTGCCAAAGGAAGTCATTTATTTACTATTTATGCTTCTATTTTATGTTTTTGATAAATGTCTTCCCTTTTCTGTCTGATATACATGCCTACAGAAAGAGATGTCACTTTGCTATCTGAGGAGATATCTCCAGCGGTTTGGCTCTCTCTGTCTCGGTGGATATCTTAGATAGATGCTGCTGTAGTTACCATCACCTCAGGCACCCAGTCACTGAATCTAACCGTCCGCAGTGAGTTCTGGTCAGTCAAGACAAACAGATCTGAACGGGCACTAAGTCCGGGTACCTCCCCAGAGCTTCTCTTTATGACATGTGCTTTGCCCCCTGGGGGGCTGTAGGGGAGTGGCGTCTGGTGTCTGTTTCTACCCCTAGAGCTCACCCTAACCTTGGTTAATTGAGTTCAGTCCAGAGTTATGGCAAACAGAATCTGTGATAATGCACAGACCCACATGTTCACATGTGAAGTCATACTCTCGGTGGCCACATGACCATCGACACAGAGTTTACATCATTTGTTTGTCATTCTGCTTTATTTTTACGTAAATGAGTCTGAGGTGTATAAGAGTATAGGAAGCCCCCCCCCCCCACTACTGAGGAAATATACAGCAAATAAGATGCTGTATAAATGGCCAAGTGCAGAAAAAGTAGCTTAAAGGCAAAGCGATGGATTTGTAAATGGTGAACAAATGCCTTTGATTGCTGTCGGTGCGGATGGGCTGCTGGCTCTTCGTACCGCATGACGTTACCGTGTCAGCCACTCCCGGCCAGCCCGGCACGCTGCGTGCCCTTCCCTTCTCGCCAGCCCCCCCTAGCCCCGCAGCGCTAATTGAATCCTGCTGGCCGGCTCACAGCTGCGTCCCGCTGATGAGTCCCAGGGGCCAGCCCGGCCATGTGTGTACGGTTAGCGCTCAGAGGCTTCGGGGCCTGCAGTGTACGTCTCCAGCACAAACCAATGTGTGTGTCATTACCGTCTGCCTTCCTGCCAGACTCCTGCCTTGTGCCACTTGATGCAACCCACAGGCCAAATCTGTAGTTTTACGATCAAACCGTATATTACAGAAAATATCCACTCTTTCTGCATCTGGTTATTTATCTGCCTATTGTGTTCTTAGCTTCACCTCTCCCCTTCGCTCACCTTCGTAAACAGAAATAAAGTATTAAACATATACAGTGAGTTGTTTGGATTAACGTGCCATCACTGTCTGAAAGGTACACCGTGTCTGGTCATTGTGGGGGGGGGCTTGTCCGCTAATCAAGCAGAAGTATTATCACGCATCCTTCTATTAAAAGGCCAGGGTGTTAAGCAAGTACAACCAGTTAGCTGTAATACAAAAATAACTGTTACAGTTCTGTGTCAAAAGATCTTCAGAGCAGGATTGTGGGAGAGTTTCAGAGGCTCATAGGAGTCCTGGAGTATACAGGGCACTCATCATCCTCCTCTTCATCACTGCCATAGTGGGGAACTTACTCTGCTCTCGCTCTGAATCCTGCAGCTACCGAGGGCCTAACCAGCATGTGGCCGAAGCTCGTCAGAGGAGAACAGCTCCCTAAGTATGCTATCTGTGTGGAAGGTCTCCCAGGGAGGGCCAGTCTCGGCCATACAGATCACAAGGACATTAATCTCTAGCCAAGTCCAAAAAAGATCAGATTTCTGCACATTTAGCTATTGTACAGTGTCAGATGGGGGGTAGAGGTATATTTTCCAATTTGGAGAAGCAAGACTGAAGTGTCGGCAGGAAGGCGGTGCATCGGCTCCTCCCCGCACCTGTCACTGGCCAATCAGTGCCGCGGTGACACAGTTTTCTAAATGGTTACACAGCTGAGGAGAGGCTGGAGCTGCGCCAGGCTCGTGGCGGTGCCACATTTGGACTCTCCCGCGTCTGCCTGGCTGAAAGCTGCGACCTCTTGTTAAGCGATTTAACAGAACCTCTAAGCTGGGAGCGAAGACCTGCTGTTCTGAAAGGTGCAGTCAGCCTGTAGCCCAAGCCCTGCAGCCTGGCAGCACCTGATGATGCAGCCCATGGCCAGAGTCCAGCTACAGGGGCTGTCAGGGGCCTGACCCAGACAACGCACCCTTTGGCAGTGACTCCCAAAAAATGTCCTGTCCTTTATTTTTCCATGTTTAGCTGAATTTTGTCCTGATCATAAAAAGGGAGTGTGATACTTTGGTCTTTATGATGATAAAAACAAAAAAAATGCCTCCATTTTTGTGTGTTGGGCAGTGTTGTGCTTTGATGAACCGCTGTCTAACCACCATCTCCAGGTCGCTGTCAATAGCGCTTGCGCCGTGCCGTCTGTTTTATGCGCCGCCTTGCATGGGAGGAGAACGTGAAAACTGAAGGACTTTAAGAGGGAAGGATAAGCATTTGTGTCAAATATCAGAGGACACACAAGCAAAGGATAAAGCGAGTGGGCGACTCCCGGGTGACTAGGCGAGCTCAGACAACCCGGTGCCACCAGAGGTTTCTGAGCAGCCTTTATAGTCTGCAGGCTGTCTTTTCGTTTGATAGCGTGTAATTGAATGCAGTGGGTCAGACATTATTATAAAGCGCAGCATTCTCCTTCAGAAAATCCACTGTTCGTTCCGTTCCTTTGTTTTTAAAGTTTTTATTTTAGCTTACTTACGGTTCAGAGTTAATCAAATGATGTCTGAAAACAGGTCAAGTAAAATCCGGTAAAATGGGAGATGAATTGTCCTGGTGATAAGCTTTTTCCATTTGGGCTCCTGAGCTTTAAGTCTTTAGGAAAAATGCCAGAAGTGGTCTCCTGTCTTTGATTTCTGCTTAACGGTTAGAAAAGGGTTACTGAAAAGCTACAGTCTGCAGAGACTGAATGGACGTAATCAGCCTAAAGACCCCAAGTTTGTCTTCATTTTCCCTCCAGGTGAAATTTCCATAACAGTGAAACCCGATCATTAGCTGAGGACAAAATGTCAACGGAAAGCTGAGAACTAAATTGTCCCTGGGGGGTACGAGGGCCAGGGTCACGGGATGGTACCCCTCCCCCCGGCCTGCTCCATGTTCACTGCGGAGAAGCTGTTTCTCCTGGAGGGGCTGAATGGGTGTTTGCTTTGGCCGTGCACCTCGCTGAGGTGAGGATGCCCCCAGATATGTGAGCCCAGCCGGGGACGGAGCTGGAGGGGGGCGGCATGATGCCAGGTACAGCCCGTCCTGTTTTACTTCAGGACTCGTTCCCCATCTGCCATTTTGCTACTATCTCTCTTCAATAACAAACAGATTTTTAAATAATTATATCCTTTGGGTTTTCACACTCCTCAACCCGCCATGTCTGCCACAGCATGTGTAGTGAGGGGCTATTCATCCGCAGGTAATTTAAATCATCCCATTATCAACTTTCTAAATCCTTTTCCATTATTGCTGGCTTGCAAGGTATGTGATGGTGGGCATTGTCGTGATTTAGAACAAACGTCTCCCACGCTGTGTCCGTTGGTATCTCTCATGTGTCTCTGCCTAATTTTTGTGTTACTAACAGTGGGTTTGTAAATGCCTTTAAAACGTCCTTCCAGTCCCTCAGGGCTACCATACAGCCAGGGTCTGCTGTGAGGCCGCATTTTCTCAAAATGGCACTCGCCCCTCAATTTCAAACGGGAACATAATTTTGACCTGATATGTAGAACACAAAGAATGTCCCATAAATTGGGGGGGGGTGGTGTCGCCATGGTGCCATCAGCAGAGGCTTATTTGTTGAATCAAGTCTCATTTCCAGGGTAGTTATTCATGTTTTGGGATTAATTATTTCGATATATTTCCTTTCTGCATCAAAATTTCATGCATTATATTTAAAAATATGATGCTGACTTTTGAATATGTATTATTGTTAATTTGGAGACTTTTCAGAAGACATTAGACTTCTACTTTCCTTCATATGAAAGTGCCAGCCTGTTGCTTGTGCTGCCATCCCTGGGGTGCACAGCTTGCTGCTCTTCTGGGTCGGCACGTTCCGGAACTCTACAGGGAGCTGGAACTCCGATGACAGACAAGTTCACGGTGTCTTAGTATGCATGAGAATGAAAACTCCGGGATCAGCCTGAGCTGCTGGCTTCTGTTCCGGATACAACATGAACATCTATGACTGCAATCAAAAAAATGACAAATCTTGTATTTCGTTTGGTTACTTATGGTTAAGGTTAGGGCTGGGTATCTGGTCGCCATGTTGGGATTAGAGTTTTCCCTATAGAAATGAATGGAGAGTCTCCACAAAGATATAATTACAAACATGTGGGTGTGTGTGTGAGAGAGAGTCATGTATCATGACAGCAGCCACATAGTTCTATATTTTGGCACATGCAGGCTGGGGTGATGCAGCGTGCTTTGATGCGCTGTGGGTGGAGATGGGGAATCTGTGCTTTGATGTGCTGTGGGTGCAGATGGAGAATCTGTGCTTGGATGTGCTGTGGGTGCAGATGGAGAATCTGTGCTTGGATGCGCTGTGGGTGCAGATGGGGAATCTGTGCTTGGATGCGCTGTGGGTGGAGATGGAGAATCTGTGCTTGGATGCGCTGTGGGTGGAGATGGGGAATCTGTGCTTGGATGCACTGTGGGTGGAGATGGGGAATCTGTGCTTGGATGGGCCTGGGGGGAGATGGGGAATCTGTGCTTTGATGCACTGTGGGTGGAGATGGGGAATCTGTGCTTGGATGCGCTGTGGGTGGAGATGGGCTGGCTGTGGGGTGCCTGTGGATGTGTGCGAATGCGGCGCACCGTGATTTACGCTCGTACCTGCGCTGCCAGGCCGTCTCCCATCCAGGAGTAGAGCAACTAACCGAAGCCAGCTGGGATCGACTGAGCAGCAGCCAGCAAGTTCCCCCCCCTCCATCCCCCATCCTGAGGGTTAGCCTGCCGGGGCCCCTTGAGCCTCCCGTCCTGACAGAGTCTGCTGCTGTCACATGCCACGCCAGCGATCGGCCCCTTCTGAGGAGAAGCAGAGCGAGGCCGTGGCACTGGGCAGCACAGACATACTTAATGTGTCTGATGTAATGGGGCTGAATCAGCATGTAGTTCCATAGAGAGCCATTGGCTGATATGTGTGTCGTTAACCCCTTCCCTGCTTCTTCCCCTCTCTCTTTTGGCGTCCTTTTGACCATGATTCAACCCAAACCTCTGACATCTAACAAATTAGCAGTGGGGGGGGGGGGGGGGGGGGGGGGGGGGGGGGGGGGGGGGGGGGGGGGGGGGGGGGGGGGGGGGGGGGGGG
>JAODUD010000128.1:74560-91875 GCA_026784285.1 Stomatorhinus walkeri
ACCCCACAAACTCGAATTGGGTGAACTTAAGTTTTACACAGAGCCAGTGTGAACGAATTCCTCTTGCCTCTCAGTCAGATAATCAGGTGAAATCGACACTTTCACCGCGACGCGAATCTAACGCTGCTTTTCCGCACAGATGCCCATTGCAGAAATCTTACTCCCAAGAGAAACTAATAAAAAAACAACACTGGATTTATTCAATATGTAATGTAAGAGACATTGATTTCGGATTTATCAGGAGTAGGTGCATTAAAATTTTGAAGCAGAACTACAACTACATTATTGTGAGTTTTACGCACGACGGAAATTTGAGTTGCTTCTTTCTGAGCGGTTGGTGCTTTATTTCCTATTTAAATCTTAAAGTTACATATAAAACAAGTTGTCCCCAGCTTATGTGGAAAAAAATACACACGGTTAACGACAAAGCAAAGTATGTATCTCAATTTTAACATTCAACTTCATATAGCACATAAAAGTTTAAAAATATACTTATCGTAAAATAAACAACCTATATTCTTATAAAGTGACATTTCGTCAGACGGTATTCCAGGGTGTCCTAGCAATGTTTAACGTTTTCGGCTCCTGTCCTCTCCGCCCTGGCCGCGCTGTAGGTACCTGTTCTTCCGATGAAACTAGTAAATTGTCACTGGATCGGTCTCGGTCCGTTTCTTTCATGGTTTCCTCGTACGTCGGCAAGTACTTCACCTCGTCGTACGCCGGCAGCTGTAGCACTGGTGAGGTTAAGTCCCCAGGCCGGTACTCTGGCATGCGATCCAGCAGCGAGTCCTGGGACGCAGTTGCGCTTCTGCTGAACAGCGTCGGGTCTTCCTGCCTCTCGTGATGCCTGCGGGGTTTTGGGCAGATGATGCGCTGGATTAAGTAGCCCATGGCGAAGAGGAACAGCAAAATCAGGATTCCCCACAGTTTGCGCGTTATCAATCCGAGGTTGTCGAGAAACGTGTGCCGTGAGAACTTGCAGCATCGGGGGGTGCTACTGGCGTTACCTTGCGCACAGCACTGCTGTCCCTCGCCGCACTGAAGGTTTCCACATTTCTGGAGCGCTATACATGCGTGAATGGCGAAGAAGGTTAGAAAAGTAACGCAAGCTGTAATATCAGTTGAGAAATGAAGCATTCTTTGATTTTCGCTCACTTTGAATTGCGTGTCTGGTCTATAATTTCCTCTACACGTATTATTTATTTTTTTGCTTTCTGTTTTTAATTGTTCCTCAAGCAGCGCAGGGAAGCAGGTCATTTAGCGGCGGGCGCTGTTGGTTAGTGGCACAGGAAGCCCCCCCCCCCACTCCCCGCTGGGCCGTGCGCTGGCCAGTTTGCGGCGTGAGATCTTGCGCTCACTGGCGAATCCTCTTTCTTACATCATTGCAAAGAAGGGATGCGGGTCCTGGGCACACGAGCCGAGTTTGTTCGGGATTCATTATTGTGTTTATAGACGCGTGCACCTGAAGTGCGCACGCATTTTAACCGGCACTTTAAAAGCATTCATTATTCTCTCTTTAAAAGAAGTGGCCTGTCGTATAAGAGGAAGATGTTTGTGCTCATCACAATAATAGAGGCACCACAGACCTCCGACAATTAAAAATGCATGGATCCTCGACTGGGATGGTGGGTTGTAATGACTCTCTCATTAGTTTATGGACCCAAGAGAACCCCGATGTGGACATTTCAAAACATTTCTATACCGCACAATGCATAATTCCCTTTTAGGACCCACTATGCCGTTGACAGCCGTATCGACTTATGACTTCATTCGCTCGCACTCTTTGTATCCGTGCTAAATTTGGAATCACGAGGGTACAGGTGCAAGTTCTACCCGGGGCCGTGCTGACCAAGTGAAGGTTTATGTGTTTTACCATAAAGCGCATTTACCTGAATTGTTTATGTACATATTAATCGGCAACTATGAAGCTGTAATAGATTGCCAATGTTTTTTAAACGGGACAAATAGGGCTAGCACCCTAGGAAATACTGTAGTAATGACCTGCTTTTAATATAATTGTTCTCGGTAATGTAAAAAGTATTACACTAAGTTGATGTTCTTAACCTTTATCGTTTTATTCCGTGTTACATTATGGAAGGCACGATGCTGAGCTTATGCTGAAGCTGGATGAACGACATCCAAAGCGCAGTGGATATATAAACGCGTGGTTAAGCACGCGCAGGGGCGCGGAATCATGGCAGACACCTCAACCGGAAAGTGCCGGAAATTTGATTTTTTTTTTTTTGTTTACTTGTCTCAGCAACAGTAAGATGTCGACACTCAACTGAGCTTTTACATTTGACTTGCTAGGTAGCCACTGCTAGAAAAAAACAATAGATGTATCATATTGTGGTTAGGTATAATGAACATGTATGGACGTTTGGAACGTCAGATTTGTAACTAGCGTTTATTTTGTGAAAGCATATGCTATTGTAGTACTACAGTTATGTCGGTATTATGTTACTCATTATAAGGAAACACGAGGAGTAAATAAATTTTAGATCAAGCTGAAATTCGACCGTAAGTTCCTAAGGAATGGGTAAAATTGGGAAACCCTAGACTAAACCAGACATTGCAATATTTGACAGCTGGGTTGAAGGATGCCCAACTTAATCAAAAACAATGAAGCATTCCATGAAAAACATTTTCATAAATCACTAAAACGTTTTCTAGGGCAATAACACTCCATTATAAAGATAATGGTACGTATATGATCCAGGGATTAGATATAGGGATATCTAGCCTTTTAAGAAGGAATACATAGAAGCGGGGACATATTGTGAAGTAATGCCGCTTCACTGTCCAAGCCCTGAACTCTGCAGGCAGACATGAAATGAAAGCTCCGCTAAAAGGCACCATATTAGTAAGTGCCACACCTACACATTTCACAGCTTTGCTGACATTTTTATTAAAACCACTTCAGTCTGAGACAAGGCGCCCTTTAGTCGACTCAGACTCGCAGGTCAACCACAAAAGTAGCACTGTGATGAATATAAAACTGAGTCTGACACGAACATGTCCCGGCCCGGGCCTCCATGCTGTGAGTTCATACGTCTTTGATGCGTCAAAATAATTACAAGAGATAATTGCAAGCAAAAAATTTAGAAAAGGCTAATCGGGTACCCACATTGCTGTGAACACATACAGATGAGCATTTTGTACCCCATATACTCACTCTGTTTGCTAAGAAAATGATTATGCCTTCAAAGTCCTGCTTTTTATATTCCAAAACCAGTAATATCCACTGATAGTGATTTCTTATATACCAGTCTAATGCACAATATTGGATTACTGAAGCATTATGCCTTAAAACCCACTGGAAGTAAACCAGCCTGCTTAATTTATGCAGCGTCATGTTACCTGCCCTCTAATCGTAGTCAGTTAGAAGCACAGAACACGAGGGAGTGCAACATGTTCATCAAGGATGACGAACAATGCATTTACTTAAAAGTCAGTAATGGCACAGATAAATTTCAAAGTGTGTGCTTATCATCGAGCTTAATATTTAATTAACTCAAATATTTAATTTCCCTTAGATAAAAGATGAAAAAGTCAGTTTTCTGAAGAGTCCGGTTTCCGTGCACAGCAACATAACACTTTGCCCTGTCAGTGTTCCCAGTTTTCACGGTATTCTTTCCGTCTCTGTGCCTGAAATGCAGCCCTAAGCAAAGGACACGCGTGGACGTCCCTAGCACGGCTCCTGCCCAGACACCACCCCCATCTCTCATTATTTCCTCAAGGGATTTCTTTGCAATACATATTACCCTAATTGGCAATATTTTTCTGGGAAGCAGGGAAGACAATTGGTTTCGGTCTCAAAGGCAGAAACCAGAGCCTCAAATAAATCTGTCCAGATATGGAGTCTCTCTGCACAACAGAAAAGTGGGTGGGGCTTTCTTCTCCTTCAAGGAAAAGACGTGTCATGTGTCACAACCGAGCCAGGCGGCTGCGGGTCTGCATTACTGTGCACCCAAGACGGTGGGAAAGAGGTAATGCTGAGGGTATATGGTAGACATCACAGGAGGAGTAAAGACACCATGTGGAATAGGTGTCAGGAAGGGCCAAATTCAGCCTGGGAGCTCAAATATACTTGGACGCTGATGCTGCGCCACGCAGGAAAATGCTTGCCTAATGTAAAGCATAAAATTTCTGAGCCGTTCTGCAGGGTCATTGATTCACATTTAGAATGCTTAGCTGGTGATGATGTCCAAAGCAGCTGGCAGTTTTTGCCTGTTTGTTCAGCTGGATATTTCACTGGAGTCAATCAGAGCTTTTCCCAAAGGCGTTACAGCCGTGCCCCTCCAGAGAATCAAACAGGCAATCGTGTTACGAGTGAATGATCTTAACCACCTTCTCACAGTTGAGATCAGTGCCCTCCCCCCCTTAAAGTCAGTCCTTTAAGGCTCTAACTCATTAGATGTGATAAATGGAGGCACTGTAGACATGCATTTCAGGGCGGGGGGGGGGGGGGTTATTTATTTCCTGTAATTTTGATCACGGTCACATTAATTATAAACAGAGGATGTTGTGTGAGTCATCTGCGGCTGTCTCTCTGCTCCCTCCCCAGACAATCCCCTGACAGACATCAGTATCAGGTCAGTCATCAGCTTACAGCTGCCAACACATATCCAGAGTTTCAGCCAACAGGCATACATGATATCATTCCTGCATTATCAATACGAGCAGCGTGGACAAAACAGCCCTATTGATTCTGATGACTCACCTGTTATTTCTGTCCGAATACTACCAATGGGAGAATCTCACGCTGGCTGGCATTACTGAGCACTGTTACTGACCGACGAGGGTTTAACCCAACACTTCTGTACACCACATTAAAGAAACGCCTTCATGACAAAACAGGACATACGTGTAGAAAACGTGAACAGATAACAGGGATCAAGAAAAGTAAGAAGCACTGCTGTAGACTTACTGCCGGCTCTGGGATTTGAGAACGATCATTTGAGAATTACACTTGGCAGTGGCGTTGCGTGGTGCTTCGGCGTCCTGTGCGAAAAATGGAAACCATCCCCTCTAGTTCCTATCGATTTCCATTCAGCAGTCAGTGCTTGTGTTCAAAAGGCCTGTCTGCATTTGGGAATGCCCCTGTGTATTGTCCTTCATCAAAAAATCATGCTTGTGCTGTCTTGTGGTTCAGTTTGGACAGAGTTATGGAAACTTTTAGTGACGTAGAGAAATATAGCATGTATAATAAGGGATGCCTTCTCACGTAATCTGCCTACCCTAGCCGGGGTCTCCTGATGGATTTGTGATGTTTGCCTGTTTGTATTTGACCTTTGCTAGGGCCACAAATCTGTTGCAATACACTGGAAAATAATACAATATCCGGTCTGGTCGATTTACCCATTAAGCATTTCAGGTGTACGCCATCCTATTTTTACAAGAAACGTTTCGCGTGCAAACTACTTAGCGGCAATGTTTATGGTGAATCACGTTGAATTTCTCAAGGCTAACTGGCACTTGGTTTTGCTTTTATGCTGCTACGTCTTTAAATACCCCAATATCGCTTTACCTACAGGTAAGGGACCTACATTAATACTATTCTGCATTTAACTGTTAAGGAGAGAAATGTGAATCGGTTAAGCATATGTTTCTTTTATTTTGAGAGGGAACAGTACCTCTGGCAGATGTACCTCCTTTGATGATGCTGCCACTGTAACATAAGAGAGAAGTGGAAGGCAGGCTTGCATGTGGCAGATTCTTTTGTCCACCTGTGCCAGAGAGCTGTCAGCACCCCGCTAGACGGTCACTGGGCAGTGCCAGGAACGCCCGGCCTGTCATTTACCGCCGCACACACCTGTCGCCTGGGCCATGCCTCCTACACGCCTCTCTAGCATTTATCCATTTACATTTCTTTGTTCTACAGTATAAGCATATGTCAGAAATTACAAGTCCTTTGGGAAACCTACATTTGGAATACTATATTAATTTGCATATTAGTAAGGTGCCTATTTTGAAAGAAGTGAATGGGTTTTTTTTGTATTTAAAACTTTAGGTGTTAAAACTACAGCAAATGTCTATTGTATATTTCACAAGCATCACAACAATAACACTTACAAGGAACTTTAATAGAATTAGAAATTAACTATGAGGGGGAGGTGACAATATAATGGAAACAACTAGCAATGTTTAAATATCTAGGATTAAATATCTAGGAGCAAATGCACCCTTGTGCCTTCAGAACAGCTTCAGTCATCATTGGAACCTCTTCACATGAGTCTTAAAATGTGTGTAGTGGGACATTCTTCAAAAAGTATTGGGTCCAGTTCTTTGAAAGATTAAGGAGGTTGAAAACTACTTTCTGGAGTATTCTTGATCTAGAACTTCCCATAAAGCTTCACTGATATTTGGATCTGGTGATTAGGGAGGACAGGGAAAGTGTTTGACTTCATCCTGGTGTTCATGAAACCACTCTTGAATTTGTCTAGCAGTACGTATGGAAGCAGTATCATCCTGGAATATGGTAACTTCACGAGGGAGCAGTGTTTGCACTACATGGTGCACCTGGACCTGTAAAAGGGCCTCATGTTCCTCAGCCAATCACAGCCATAATGATCCCCACTATATAGCTGCCACACCAATAGACATCGTGGGCCCCTTTGACATTCATTCCAAACATAAACCCTTCTGTATGCAGGAAAAAGGTTGGCTAATCATACTATATTACTTTTTCCCATCATTCTGATGCCCAGGATTTGTTCATCGGCCTTGGATACACTCAGTTCCCGAATGGCAGCCCTGTCATAAAAGGCAGCTTTGTGATTCTCACAGCATACAGTCTTTGAGAGACTAGCCTGTTTGGTGTCGATTCTCATCAGAGACCTTCACCAGGTTACCGCTGACCCTCGGCTGTTTTCATGCATGTTCTCCAGCCTTTCTTTTCTGTGTGTGTCTGCTCATTACTTTTCAGCGTCTCAAAGCGCCATTTCCTGCTGACTCCCATTTCCTGAATCTTAACTTAACAGTTGATTAATTTATGTTTTATTATATTTTCCTGTAATGGACAAATTTAATGTCTAATGCCTTATTAAGCTCTTTCAGAAAATTTCAGTGGACCAAGTGGATATTGGATGGGAAATGGGAAAGGGGTGTGCATTTACAGGAACAAACTGGGACATTTTGGTTAGCATCAAAATTTCTGAAACACACTGCAGTTTGACAAATAGGCTAATTCCCTGTTCCTCTCTCCCCAAAGAAGATAAGGACACTTCTTCCTGGGAGTGACAGCTGTTTTGTCCTGGTTCTGATTTTAGTTATATTTTCCAGTGGAGACGGGGCATTGTTATAAACTCTCCTGTTTCTGAGGGTTAAATATAAACGGAGTCAGCTCCTTATCGGGCCATTCCTGGGGGGTGGGGATATTTTTATCTCCACCATCGCACCGGAGGACTGAGTCACTGACGTCGGGGTGAGTGGGTGGGGTTAGGGAAGGGGGGGTTGAGTTGGCCTCCTTCTGTGACATCTATCTCTCGCCCACGCCAGTCCACAGATGCATTCCACTCGGATACAAAACGCGGCAATGTCAGGCCGGCCCTGGCCATGGAAACATTCCTCACGGGATGGGGGGATGGGGGATAACCAGCTGAGGTCAAGGGGAGAGATGTGAGCGTTTCACTGCTGTACAGGCATCAAGGAACCCTTGAAGATGTAAAACTGTACAGCGGCTAAAGTCATTTGCCACAGAGTGGGAGGAAAACCCGGTCGACATCGAGAAAGACTGATCGAATGAGCCTGTATACAAACCTCTTGGGACACACAGGGTCATACCACACTGTTCGCCTTTGTTAAGTAGCTCGAGAGAAAGCATGTGAAATGTACAAAAATAAACCTAAAAATTAGCAAAAGTCCTGTTTTTAACAAGAAAATTACACATAAAAAGTAGCATTCAGGTATTCAATTTGTTTAAGTGCAGTTATTAATTGTCACCTAAACAACTTCATGAAAGAATTAAAATGACAGACAATCATTATTGGTTGAAGCTGTGATGCTTTATAAATTGCTCAGATAATTACCAGATTTACACCTTGAACTCTTCAAAACACTTAGACTTGGAAGACTGGGTCATTAAATAACCTAGACCAAGGTCAAAGGTCAAGATTGCTACAAAGAGCATGTGGGATTACACAAAGACAGCTAGGCAGCGCAGCAGCAAATGAAAGTTCACTGCCAACTCATTAGTGTTCATTTTTTAAAAGGTTTACTTAGGTCATTTGTGGATATTTGGATGATATTTTGTCTGAAGAACAAAATAGGCTATTTTTTTTCTTTTCTGCTCACTTAGCTACAGAAATTTCTGTAGCACAGCATGCAGGAAATGGGTATGTGCTTGAGTGCATGGCATTAATACTGACTTTTTATTTTTACTATTTATTTATGGCGCTTTACTCAGACAGAATGTTAATAGGAAATACTGTGATAGTTTTACACAGGTATAACAACAATTGTTATTAAACCAAAATAAGTACTTTTTAAGTTACCACCTTTCAGCCCCCTCCAATTGGTCACTCTTGTAATCTCTGGACAATGGGATGTTTCTGTGTTGCTGACACATCATATAAACATTGACTGTGCCTTCAGGTTGCTGACTTATGAAATTGTTCATAAATCCTACATGCACATACACATTTGACCTATTAATCTATAGTCTGGTACTTATTATTCAGGAGTCAGAGCAAGGATCTGTATAGCTATTTCCTACATGAGATTCAATCAAACACCTTTACCCATTCAGCTCATTCAAAGCAACATCATGTGTTTGCTACAAGTCCAGTATATTAATAGGACAGCTATCACCCTGGCTATTAAGGACAGACAGTTTCCAGTTCATGTCCCAGGTGGGAAAGCAGTCCTCACCCCCTTGTGAATGGATCTTAACCCGCATTGCTCCAGTGAAATAGCCACCATTCACATGGATGAAATGATTTGGACATTAGGTTCATTCATCGATTCTTACTCAGTAGAGGGTTTGATCAGATATTTTGGGATCCCCTACCGTAAATAAGAAGTGTATCAGAGTGGTACTGCCACGTCAGCAAGCATTACAGATGTATAATTATTATTGTATAATTTTTGTAATAATATTCATGTGGTTTATCTTGTGTCTAAATGTAAACAAAGCCCAAACTGACTTCTCTTTGAAGCGGGCTGAATCTCAATAATCTTACTGTCGTCAGCTGTCTCATCTCTTCTTTCACCATTGTGGTCTCTCTCTCTCTCTCTCTCTCTCAATGCCTGCTTCCTCACCATCCTGCCATGGTGTGGAAAGAAGCGGTTAGGCCTATCCAGCCTTTCAGCTCCAAGAAATGTGCAGCGTCCCCTACATGCGGAGCCAAGGAGAATATGAATTAATATATGAACAATGCAACAGATTTTCTGTTTGTAAATCATATGCATAAAGGATGATTTGATGAGTCTGACCATCCAATCACATTAAATCACAAAAACCCAAACTACAAGCAAAAAACCCTGAGCTTTCACAAATTAACATGTCAATGTGTCCCTGCATTGGATAGGGGCTCACTGTAGCCGCTGTAATAAGATGTGACATCTCAACCTCAAAATATGAGCTACTGCCTCAGCACACAGAAATCCCCCCATTATGACATCATGACTCATTTCATCTGACATTAGTGAATATTTACTCCATAGATATTTAACCACCATATTTAACCATTATTTACTATTTTCAACAGAAATCATCAATCATTTCACTGCTGCTGTAAAGAATGCAATTTGGGGACCCTATGCAACTGGAGAGCAGGCCCTGAGCACAGGCATTTAGACTATGACAATAAATTTAATTAACATAAACTGTAGAAACCTGTCAAATACATCTCGAACGTCCTAAGAGAAGTATTTCGTCTTCACAGAGTTAGGCGGGAATCGCCATGGCGCTCCGTCGGTTGCTCAGGATAACCGTTTAAGATGGAGTCGCGCGTAAACTGAGGGCAGCTTACTAGCCACTTTCGGTCAGGGTCATGGAATTCAGTTATGATTTTATATGTATCGTCGTAAGACTATGTCAGAACTCAGAAAGTGACAGAAATTTCACTGTGTTCGCTGAGAATCGATTTTTCAACACCGTTATACTACAGAGCAGAGCAGAGCGGACCGGTCCGACGGTGCTGGCAAACATGCCGGATTTTTTATCCAGAATTTTACTTAAGGTAAGGATTTTTCCATTGGTTCATAATCAGTGTCCACTTTGTCAGGACTAGCATTAAGGATTTATAAACCAACCTGGTATGGTATACAGGATCATGCGCCATAGTGGTGACGTTAAGTGACCACTATGTATGTTGTGACCCATTTCGCACATACTATTTACCTTACAAAAGAGAATACAACACCCAGGCCACCTTTGGGGTTATACTTCATTGTACGTCGAGTGGCGGGGAGACAGTTTTAACTTCTCTGTCGTGATATACTGTGAAGAATCTTCCGACCACGGTCTTTATCTCGAGCGGCGTCGTCCCATTGTTCTGTTTCTGTTTCATTATTATTTTGTACTTAAGTCATTTGTGGTTTTTGATAGGCTCGATAGCTTCGCTTCCTTCGTCTTGTTCTTCCCTTATCCCGGGACTGCGTTTACCCATCGCTGCTTTTTCCAGGCCCATTATGAAATAAATGCTGGCTTAGTCAATGAAGTTAACATATCTAAGTAATCGCCCCTTAGCAGTTACGTAACTCTTGTTAGCAGGAAAGTATAATATAATACAGCCCGCGCCGATTGCGTTATATCCTGTGCTTATGCGCCACCTAATGGACAATATGATGCACTGCATCTCTATTGCAGTCTCTTGGAAAGGCCTGTGTATTTCACTTTACTTTTCTTGGTCTGTAGACAATATGAGATCCAGGCAGCATGTGGAACTATGAGCAGGATAAGGTGCTAAATAATATATAATAATAATAACAAAACCCGACTTGCAGAGGCGATTGGTATGGACTGGACTGACAGCCAATCATCAGTGGCATTCTCAACACTGGTTAGCACAAGTGTGGTGAACCAGATTCATGGAGAGCCGGCATGGGTGCAGGTTTTTAGAATCACCTTTCAATCAGGCCATAATAAAACAGTGGTTCTCAACTCCCATTCTTGGGAGCCACTGTTATTTGATGATTTAGAGGTAAGGAGCATGCACTAATTATAATGCTTTGCCACACCCACCACAGGGATGAGAACCTGAGTGCAGCCATGTGGCAGGTGATACCTCAGCACCACACTAGTCCAAATGGACCAGTGTGAGGTTTTGTCCAGTGGGTGGAGTGCCAATCCTGCCACCAACCCCCAAGTTATTCCTTGTAATTTGGAGGACCACCTTATAGGGCTGGATGTAGATTAACATCATACCCAGGATGAAGCAATTGCAGGTTAAGGGCCTTTCTCAAGGGCCCAACAGAATAGAATCACCCTGTGCATTCACAGAACCCTGTTGTTGGTACAGAACCCTAGCCTCAGAACCACCACTCTGCAGCGATCATCCCAAAAACCTACACCCACAGAGGCTCTCCTTTGATCTAGTTCACCACCTCTATGTTATCATTTTACCTTAAATGTCCATCATCTGTAAGTTCAAAATTATTAGTAATTAAGGAATGGGTGCACCAAATTGGTATGAATTTGAGCACTGTGTAACAATTTGAAAACAATATTGGCAATACAGTTAGTGGTCATTACTTATCGACTCAACATCTAACTAAATCTGTGGTCCAACGTTTTCGTTTATTTAAAAAAGTTACTTCTACAGAAACAGGTAATCTGTTTAGCGTGTATTCTACCGGCTCTTGCACTATTCCACTGGGTGACACTTAAATAAATACGTTCCAAACGAAACTAAACGTACCGACAGCACCGTTTGGCAAAATTAAAATAAGCTCCTACTAAGCTTTTGTTGGATTTCCTGGCACCTCTGTACTAGGATGTCCCGGCACCATGTACAAGACAGATCCGGGATCAGTGTTTACCCAAGTGAGCGGACTGCCTAAGGTTACGCACCCTTTTCTGCAAGCAGCTCCGCTTAAGAGAGAGAGACACACGGTAGCTTTGAAATGGTGATTGAGCGAGCGGAGAGCGGGAACGTGGATACCCCGCCTTGTTTGGCGTTAGGTCGACTCCGTGTGTTTGTTTTACTGCTCCGTAAACGCCATGTGCATTTAACTTAGTGTTTGGGATGAAAACATCCGCTCACCACTAATGCACGGCACGCACTGCTAACTTTGCGAATTATCGCGAGTACTGCGGAACGCAGGTGTATCTGTGGCGGGCAGCTAATCTGCGAGTTATTTGCCTAAGAGGACGTCAAACAGAACCATTCAAACAAGCACGCTGCTGGTGGGAACGGGCGATGGTAGCACACATGACTGCTTTTGGGAGCTTGGCTGATAATTTCAAAGAAAGGTAAGCTGAAGGTGCAACTGGACAAAAGTGTGCAGCGAGTTACATGTTATTCTGCGATAAATTGCATGTGTAGATTCCTCTGTGTAATGAAAGAGGAAGTATTAGCTTAATGATAGCGTTTAAAGAAAGGGTGAAAGTACTCATCGCATCCGCAGGATTAACAGTGTCCAATAACGATGCAATGTGATAGCGACGCCATTATTTCTTTGTTGATGTCGCTTTGCAGGCTCTTTTAGACGATGCGGAAATATTTTATATGTATGATGTTTACGATGCTTTTCACGTTGTATAGTTTGCTGTAGTAAAGCATGCGCAAGCGCCTTCATAAAACAGCTTTAGGGCATGTAACAATTGATCACGGAGCTCGCGATTACTCAGATTGCATTGAAGCATAAAGAACCTTGCAGGCTATACTTTTTTATTTGATTATAAATTATGAACGCAGTTTATCAAGAAACGCAATAGGCAGTTAATTCTTGGCAAATGGTAATGTACTTTAATAGTGTCGTCTAATATTAAACCGTTTAGTTCTTCTCAACCCAGTCCTCGCAGACCTGTTTACGGTCCATCCCTTTACTCGCCTAGCTCTGACCACACCTGTACCTGGTATTCCTTTTTATTAATTGTTTGGCTCGTTCATGATTAGTTACCCCTTGAGCTGTCGCGATTACTTAATTATTTGAAAGCTTCCATTAAAAATCTCGATTATTCAGCAATATGGTGTAAGGGAGACGGCGCGTAATGGGGAAAAATATCACCGTATTTGAAATAAATATCACCATATCACGACTACAATGCAAATTTATCTGATAGAAGACTTTGGGGTTTGACGGACTCATCTAATAATGCGAGGTTAGCCACAGATATGTGCCATTTAGCCTCTCGGAGTAGCCTGGCCTGTTTTTGTCATTTAACTAACTGAGTTTAAATTGTTTTGCTTAATTTACTATGCTTCCTTTATGTCAAAATAATCGCTGCTGAAGCAAAAGTTAGCCCTGTCATTTAGCTACATCATCTAGCATCATAAGATCCATATTAACCCCATAATATTTTTTGTGAACATATTGTGTGTGTAGGGGTGGGGCAGTAGTTAGCACTGTCGCCTCACTCTTCTGAAAGCTGGGTTTGAGTCTCTGCCAGGGTTCCTTGTATGTGGAAATCGCATGTGTTGTTGTGGTTATTCCGTCCGTCCCCCCCATTCCATCCTGGGTTGTTCCCTGCCTTGTGCCCGTAGCCTCCAGAATAGGCTCTGGACCCCCTGCGGCCCTGACCAGAATACACAGTTTCAGAAAATGGATGGATGGATATTGTGTGTCTTGAATAAGTCTGAACGATTTTGATGTTTGGACTTCCGTTTCCTGTCCGCAACATCAATTTTTTTTTTCTGCACGCCATTTCCACCTAGTATGACTTCTGGCTGCTACTCCCTCCGTGCAGGAGCGTAGCGTGCTTACGCCCAGCATCCTAGTTCTTTATTCTTGTGTATACCCTTAAAATAATGTTGAATACAACTTACAAACATTTCAAGTTCCGAACGGCTGTTAGTAACTTGAAATATTCGTATCTCATTCATAAGTAGAGGACCGTCTGTACTAGATAATTTTGAAAAGGAACCATTAATAAAATGACAAAACTTACTAAATTCTGTGTCTTATGACCAAGGGCATAGTTAAGCCTAATTGTTTTGCGGGGGGGGGGGGCTAAAACATCCATAAAATGTTAATTTAGCCTCCCACAATAAATTTGTGTTTATTGGCTTAAGTCATGAATAATTTGCCATTCAGCGCTTCCCCAGTAAAGACAGACCCCCTATTTACTTATCTCTAACTACTACTCTGCCTATGACAGATCCAGTACGCCTTAGCGTGATGTATTTATTGATGGTTTGAACCCAACAGACTGTTGCGGTGTAACAATAGCATATGTATTGAATGGTGAACTTCTGTGATCAGAAGGCTGCCAGTTCAAACCCTGCCTCAGCACGTCCCTGAGCCATTGAGCAAGACCCTTGACCCTCAGCTTCCTGGGCACTGCAAGGGGTGGCTACCCTTCACGACAAGAGAATTTCCCTATGGGGATCAAAAAGTGTCTAATTTGTTAATTATTATTGTTGTTGTTATTATAGTATGCATGATATTAACATTGCGCATAGTGTAAGTCAGGACAGCACTGTGGTGCGGTGAGTAGTGCTGTGTCTGTGCACTGATACTTGGTGTTTGTGGAGTTTGCATGTTCGCTCTGTGCAGGTGTGGCCTTTTGACAGTGTCTCCAGTTTCCTTGTACTATCCAGAAACATTCAACTTAAATGAACTGGAGTGGCTCAATTTAACTGTATGTGTGACCCTGCAGTTGTTGGTTGGTTCCTGCCTCGCGCAGATTGCAATGTTTATCATATCACAAACAATTACTCAATGATTTGTCAGATTAATCGGTAGATTACTCGATTATTGATATAATCAATAGTGACAGCCATAGTTCTGGTATGTTGGGAGCTGGGAGGAAGCAAAAATGTGAACTTTCTGGGAGTCCCCAAGGACTTAATTGAGGAAAAACACTGCGGTAATTAATTTATCTCCATTTTGGCTATATGTGCATTGTGATGTTGGCTGTGTTGTAGTCATTAACTGAAGTAAGTTTGTATGGTTTTGTCAGGAACATGTATCATGATCCACAAATATTTCACTGTCCACAAATATGCATTTTTTATTTGTTGTGTGAAATCATATCCAGAAAAATACGAAGTAATTTGTACACATGAAATGGGTTTTCACTTCTTGTTTTGTACACATGAAATGGGTTTTCACTTCTTGTCTATTTGTGGATCACGTGAGTTTTGTGACTTCCCTCTTAATTTATTTGTGAAATTTTATCTGTACTGCAGCTGATCTAAAAAAACTACTCCTTATTTGTTTTTTTTATTAGCTACACCAGCAGGTATATAATGTGGAAGAAGGCTAAGATACAAGTTGCTAGTTAAACCCTGTGAAGCTGGCCTCCCTACAATCAGCACGAATGAATCTATAGTGCTTGGTTAGTGTTACATCTGTTTTGCACTGCAAAAATTTGGACTTGGGCTGCTTTCCTTTCTAAGAATATAGCAAATAATTTTTTCATACAATGACGTCACCCAGCTTTCATACAACAGCGCACAGATGTGAAACCCGTCTGGTTCTTTAGTGCTGTGTTTGTGTGGGTAGCACTGTGGATGTGCACTGCTGCTGTGTTTGTAAACTCAGATTTTTAAAATATCTGTTTACTTCTGGGTGTTTGGCGAAGTACTCAGTACCATGTTACTGAGAGAACACTAGCATGCTTTTGAGGGTTTGATAGCAGTGGATAGTAGAACTTGTATGTCACTCTGTACTGTCCGGTAGATTTTTTTTTTTCATTCTTTTGTTTGTTTTGATAAAGTAGCGCCGCAGGTGACTCGTTGTGCTCCTGAACCTGCTATTCTCGTTTGGTCGGTATCATATTGTACAGGTTTTCCTTTTGGATCAGATTTTTGATAACCATTTGCAAGTCTCTACCAGTCTGCACCGGCGAGCTTCCTCCAAATTTAGTTTGACCGTTTAAAATAGAGTTTTGGGTATAACAGCAAAACTTAGTATATAGAGTGCAATCATTACTTTTAATTTACTTTAATACCGGACTCCTAAAGTGATGCCAAGGAGTCTTGATAAGTGATACTCAAAAACATAATTTCTCTTTTTTTAATTCCTTTTTTTTTTTCTTCAGTTGTAGCCTTTGCATTAGTTAGTCATTTAAAAAAATCATTTTGCATTGTACACGAACAGGGACATTGTTATGGATTCAAGAGGATAACAGATCCCTGAATTCCTGCTGTTGTTTTGCTTGAGGCAGATAGTGAGTCACAGGAAGTCATTAACACAGGCTGACCTTGCCAGCTCTCTCTGCACAATTCTCAGACCTCTGTTCTGAGAGACTGCAGCTGTTATTCCCACAGCTTCTGAGTTCCTCATGTCCAACCTTCCCCCCTTCAATGTTTGAAAAATTGTTTAGCTTATTCAAAGTGTCAACATTTCGGTTCTCCTGTTTTTCAAGGACGGTTATAAACATGCCACACTTCAGTAACAAACACATTCTATAGTTCCTCTAATTACAGTATTTAAGTGTCAATGTTACGTAGTTACGTGGTAACTAGCATTCATTGAAGTGATTATTTTTAAGGACAACCCAGGGTTCCTGTGTACAGTGTGTGAGGAATTACTATGCAAATGTGATTATTTGAAACTATACATATTAAGAAAGGCTACATGGTGGATTCTTTTGAAAGATAAAAGTTGGTTTAGGCTATTCAAATGAGTATTTAAAAACATCTAAAAATGTCTGTCTGCGATTCTGCAGGGTATGCTTTATTTTCTGAATGGCTAAGATTTTGAAACCTTATGTTTCATAAATGAAAATGCCATTTTAGAGGTTTTTCATTACTCAAGAACAAGAAACAATCAGTTTTACATGTTTATATAACCATCTTTTTTCTGTTCTAAATTTTTCATCCATTGAACTAGTAAGAGCTTTGATGGTTTCAGGAGTTGTCAGCTTGGACAGCACTTTGAATGGACCTCTGTTCCTTGAATGGACATGTTTGTTCCTTAGTCCTAAACCTTTTTCCCCTCAGATCCTGCCGACTACGCCAAAATGTATTAAGATGGATGAGAGGGATATACATTCTGACATCTGGCGCCAGGACACCTATTGTATTATCTTATCGCAAAGCAACACTCGGACAAAGAGAGGAATTGGAATTCGTATTGCCTGGGGGGAAGGGGTGAGCCTGGCCAGCTTACCCCCTGCCCACGCGCAACCCCAAATTTAGTATAAAGGAAGGGGGAGATCCCAGTACTGACCGGAGCTCTGCCGTGGGATAAAGCGCGCA
>JAODUD010000128.1:109542-132616 GCA_026784285.1 Stomatorhinus walkeri
AGCAAATTGACATACGTGCAAGGTTACAGAACGAATTAAACTCGTATCTCGAGGTACCACTGTATTTGGAGTCACACCTCTGGGACCAGGGTTCAGATCTGTGCCATGGCTCCTCCGTGTGTCGCATGGAGCCAGGCTGCATGTTCTCCTGTGTCGTCATGGAGCCAGGCTGCATGTTCCCCTGTGTCGTCATGGAGCCAGGCTGCATGTTCCCCTGTGTCGTCATGGCGGTTCCTCCAGGTACTCTGGTTTCCTCTCAGTCTAAAGACATGCTGAGGTTAATTGGAGTTACCAAATTGCCCATAGGTCTGCATGTGTGGGTGGTGCTTGTGTCTGTGCCCTGTGATGGGCTAGAACCCCATCCTGGGTTGTTCATTGCCTTGTACCTGTAGCTTCCAGGATAGGCTCCAGCACAAACGGTTTTAAAAGATGGATGGATGCTTAATGGTTTATGAACTCCTGCATTTTCTTTGCTCTTAAAACATACTTAAGATGGAATGCTTCTTTCTAAATTCTATTAATGAGCACTGGACAGTTTCTTGGTTTAATTTTCGTGCACTTTTAATATTCAATTGCACACACCTTTAACAGATGATGCGTGATACTTGACCAGAAAAGACACCCTCTCACATTTGTGGGATGTTTGTCACATTAAATAGCTGCCCTGAGAATGTTCTAGAAATGGGGGTTATCTTGCAGAATTTCAAGTCCTAGGAAGTCATAGCGATAGAACCGTCTGAATAATAAATAAATAAATAAATAAATAAATAAATGCATGATCATCATAATCCCTGCCGCTTGTATATTAGCGATTTCCTAAAGATCATAATTTGTGCAATAAATAAATAAATAAACTTTTCTGCAAAGAAATAACTATCATGACCACTTTTAAAATGTTCTATTTTTGCTAGCTTATTTGTGGTTTTAGAGAAACATTTCAGCTAGTTTTATAAATGACATTCTGTAAAAGGAAGATCTGATCAGGTGTAATTACTGGAGTTAGTGTAGGTTGCACACATGGGCATAAACGGTGTAAAAGCCATCTGCTGAAGAGGGTGGCGACGCCGCTCATTTCAGGTGGTCTCCAGCAGCGACGTAGCTGACGACACGGTTGACTGTGATGGCCCGCACGTGGAAGCCTCGTAGCTCTTTACATAGGTGCACGCGGTCTTCAAAAGTGGGTGCCTGGGCAGCCTAATTATGTAAAGTGGCATTTGTAATTGAAAATCAGTGTATTTTTAATTTGGGTAATACTTTTACTTGACAGGGTACAATTGATATTACACAATTACTAATGTATTAACCACAAACTAAGTCTTGGTTACATACTGATCTCATTCATCATTAATGAATCATGATGTATGTTTTATCTCAAGCAATTACTAAATTTATTATATTTAATTCTGTAAACCATTATGAGCTATGGGTTGAACACGTAAGCAATAAGTGACATACTGATCTCAGGTTTGCTCATATTAGTTTGTTCATAATGAATCATGACATCATTTTAGCTACTGTATTTTTTCATGGTTTCTACTTCAGTTAGTAATAGCACAGTTACTACTATTTGTGACCCGTCAAGTACTGCAGTGTTAACTTATAACACCCACAACTGACCTTTGATGAAGCAGGGTTCTCCGGGACATGAGGAAAGGCACAGTTCTGCAAAAGAGGACATTAAAGTGAACGGACCTTCTTAAAACCGTTTACGCTGTATATTGTCGTGGCTCCCGTGGAATAGACCACTAAATCAAGAAAGGGAAATCCTACCTCTTGGAAATTTATTCATGAAAGAATGGTAAAATGTAACAGAAATTTTAAAAATAACCATGCACAATGTAAACCATGTATGACTTTTCCTAAATTGCGTAGTGTACACTACCGTGGCACGAACCTTAACTAGATCCTCTATGGCTCCCATCAACGTGGCTCTCAAGCGGTCATTCTGAATCTTCGGCAGCATGTTTTTATAATACTGCAGATCCTCACTTATGGCCCTGAAGCAGGCGTCCTGAGAAACACGAACGTAAGAGGTGAGGCACCAAGCTTAACAGACACAGACTTCACTGCACATAATTCCACAAAAACGCGTGAAGCATCTGGACACGTACCTCGTTAAACCCGCTTGTTTGACGGTTTGCGCATGATGAATTCTGCAAGGATGCGTGGACCAAATGGTTACAATGTGTTCATTTTAACGTGTAATTGAAATTTGTATTCGTTTGTAAGAGACAATGAAAGCGGATTGTCATTTCATTGTAGCTCTTGACGAGGCACAAATGTAGTATTATGGTATTAAGATAAGACCTTTATTAATCCCGAAGGAAATTTTCATTCATTATGTATGAATTAACCCAAAAAAATTAAAAGTTTTAGCTACGTATTGATCTCATGTTAATTCATCATTAATGATGTCAAGCAGTTACTATATTTGTTACTGTATCTGTCAATTCTGTGAACATTTGTAAACTACTGAAAGAATATCATAACAGGTGAAATGGTGATCTCATATTTGTTGATCATTAATGAATCGTGACGCATCTTTTATCTCAAGTAGCAAGTATATTTGTTCGTGATTTATATTTCACTATTAACGGAATTACTATTTGTGATCCGTAAAGTAAAGTGCTGCCTATTTCATTACACTTGGGTACCTACTTTTGGTTCGCAAACGGAGAGGTTCTGATTGTTCATCTCCACACTCAGTTTGGAGCAGTAAAATCCCAACTCCTCCTGCGTTAGGTAAACATTTAAAAAACGTTTTAAGAACTGCAGAGCGGATAGTCTGTGGAAGCTTAGGAACTCATTGCATCGTGTAGTAGTATATTTAATGATAATTGTTAATAGCACAGATAGAAATACTTACGACCGCAATAGTTATATTCCGCAGCAATGCCGTCGAATAGGTAAGACAGTCGTCGCTGTGCCGCAGCGGCTTTCCGAAGCCGGATCGACAGAGATGAGAAGAGACTGCGACCAACACCAGCCACGAGGTGATGCCTGCAAACAGGAGTTGAAAGCAGGACAGCGCGTAAGCCCTTTACACTATACTGTATTTGACTTATTTTTTTGTCACGGACAGTAGTTATCCATTTAGGACTGCCTGGCTGAGCTAATAACTCACAAATGACCATTTGCTATTTCTTTACTTTGTCATTACAAATATGATAACTTCATCAGTAAAATGTTTTAAATTGTCGAAAGCAATTTCGTATTCAATGCAAATCAGATATCAGTAGTTTTTTATAGCTTGCCATCCCGTCCTATGAAGTACTCACGAAAGTTCGCGTATGACAGCATGCTTTCATCTAATTATCCCGATTGCAGAAAGACATGGACTTCATTTCTGCGACTCACTTTACTTATAGGCCTGTAGTCGCAGCAGGGAGTTTCCTTGAATAACGTCAACGGGAAAGGCGTAATGTAAAGAAGAAAAAAGCAAACCGTAAGTGTGTGCCACTGATGTAAGTCCCTTGTATTGTACCACCGATTAGAAAATTAAGCTGGAAATAACGGGTACATTTCGTTTCACTGTTAGACTGTTTGAAATTAATCATTTGGGAAAAGAATACAGAATAACAACCAACAACTTTCCTCGTTAGTGTTTGAAAATGTGAGAATCGTTAGCTGAATAGTAACCAAGTTAGTTTTCTATACATTTGTTTGCATTATTTGTGCGTGAGGCTCTTCGACAATGTGATCAGGTTGCGTTGAAACACGCGATTAATCACAAGAATAATCTCCCATCTTTCAACATATTAGCATTGTACTCGAATAACCAGTTACCTCTTGAGCAACAGTAAGGATTAAACTATTAAAGCCCGTGTTTCCCTGCACATTGGCATGCCTAGGATAAGGAATGGAAATTTCTTAAATACACGTATTACGCCCCCACCACCCCGCAACCGCACTGTTTCAAGGATAAAGGGCAAACCTGTGGTTAAATCGTTATAGCGGCACATTTACACACAAATAAGGTTATAAAATACACAACGTAGTGTCCCACTTCTGTCCTTGCATAACTGATCATTCTACCTTTATTTAACAGTTTAATGTGCAAGTATAAATTGAAAAATGTATTGACTTCTGTTACTAAAAACCTAACCTTTTTATCTACGAACACTTGTGCTTTTGGGAAGTCCTTGATGCGATGACATTGTCTCGAACCGAAAAAACACCACTGACTTATGATGCTGCTATTGTGAAATTTCAATTCAGAACTTTAATTTGTATTGTGATTAGTAGTTACATTGATTTATCTGGATAAGTGTCATGTAATTGACGTAGAACAAAACAGGGCATTATTTAACATGATTTTATTAGCATGCCACTATTTGAAAGATGGAATTAGACACAGCCAAAAAAGATGTGACTTGTGGTTTCTAATTGTGGTCATTTTTGTGAATCGTAGCAGATAGTCATTACAGCTGATGGCGAAGATATTTTACCATCAATTGAAGAAATATATAGTTTGTGGTTTGGATGTGTAGTTCATCAGTAGACTGATGTAAAGTTAATTCATAACACATGGAGTTAGCCTCGTGATGCCAGGCAAACTCAATTCTCCACGTTTGGCTAGACGGACAAAGCGTGTTATATGAAAATGCCATCATTTTAACTGGACAACAAACCCTTGCATATGAAACAAAGTTTTTATTTTTTATTTTACATATCTGTACATTTTTTTTTTCAAATAAGATTTTGAATACAATTGGATGAAAATGATATTGACACATTTTGAAATGAATTGTGTCAGAAAAATCAACATTCACAAAATGTTGAAGACCGATTAGAGTGAACATATTAACAAAAGCTACAACTTGACTACAAGGCAGGTGTGTACCATCTGGACTCCATTAGCACCTTCAAATTAACTTCTCAGTTGAAAACTATTTGTGCAGAATAGAGGCCAACTTGAAAATACTGTCCAACATAAATTTCTGATGTCAGATTTGTATACTTTCCCCCCTTTTCCTATCTTACTATTGTCGTCCACCAATTTGTGTAGGTATATGTACATATACATACACATTTTGACATATTGACAAGTATAATTTAGTGGCAAAGGTAAAAGGTTAAAAAGAAATGATAGAGATGCAAGACCAAATCCACTGCACAGAAAGCTTCGGACAGTATTTAGGACTAACACTTAGTTTTGTTTTCTTCTCCCAAGAAGTGTTCCTTTTTCAGCAAGTTTACAACCACAAAAGCAAATGAAGACACGGCCTTGTTCTGAGCTGGGCGTCTGGGGTGCTGAGGGCTGGGAATGGGGCAGGGATTCAGCAGGAAGCATCTCATTTGGATGGGGTCTTCTCAGCCATGTGCTTCTGCTGACTCTCAGCATGCCTACAACAGGCAGGTGCAGAATACGGATGTATACAGAAATAACAGAGTAATAATGCTTAGAAGATGCTAAAAAACACAAGTAACCAGAACCCTGTAATTAATATTTCCTCAAAAAAAAAACAAACTGGATAGTGGACCAGCTGGCAAATGCTGCTCACCTAGTCAGGTCCTCAATGTCCACCAGCATGGCGTCCTGCTCCATGTGGAGCTCATCTCGAATCAGCAGCAGCTGGACTAGCTCTTCATTCAAACCTGTAGCAGAAGCCCAAACACAGTATGTTTATGTTTCATTATAATCACCATCCATCCACTCACCCATATTCCGAACCCGCTCGCAGGGTCGGGGGTTCGAGAGCCTATCCTGGATGCCGCGGGAGCGACAACGGGAACAACCCAGGATGGGGCGCCAACTCATTGCAGCGGTATGTTTTTTCTTCCCTGTTCCATGCACCATTTTGTATGATCAGTGTAGTAATACATTGCCAGACACTCTTGCTAAGTGCCCTGAGGTGACTCTGTTGTAAATGGTGCTATATAAAAATAAACTGAATTGAATCATTATCATGGTTATTAGAGAATGACATGTCAGTCTTGCGCCTCAGTGGTCATGGTTTGCTGAATCTACATCAGATCCCTGATCTTGTGCAGTCCAAAAACAGCTGATTTAGCGGTCTTGCCACTACCAATAGCATAGCTGTCAGTATGTGACCTGCCTGCACTGGTATCCCAACCAAGGTGTCCCCCGCCTCAGGACCTATTTATGCTGGGCCGGGCTCCCGGCGCAGTGCGACCCTTCGTAGATAAGCAGTTAAATAATCCATTCATCTTATATTTCCTCTTATGGTTATATTAGCATATTACCACCGTATCATGCTGATGAAGGCACCAGTTGATCAGAAACTAGATTTATGACAAATTGACACTTCTGTCCTTTCGATTCCTTGGCTCCTGTGAGCTGTGACCATGCAAAACATACCTTATACTGAGTTCAGCTTTGAATTTTCCTCAATATGTACAGTTTCAGAAATTTTATAGTTTCTGTCTATGAAGTGTTGAGAGCGCGATCACCTCATCTGCACTTAGTTTTGCTGTTTACTTCAGCTGCATGGTGACGTGTTAGCAGTGCTGCCCCAACCTTGGAAGTATCTAATGCTTTATATTCAGGTTCCTCTTACTCGCTGCTTGTTGAGGCTTCAAATATATAACGGATATACTGCACCATTCAGACACTGACGTACACACACCACAAACGCAGTGAGGCTCTTTCCCAATGTCAGCCTGCCAAAACGGTCACACGGTGTGCGACTCCTATTTCTCCGATGTATAGTGCAAGAGGCTGACCCGCTGCTCTGAATCTGGCGGATACGTGCATCTGACGCACGATCACTGCTCACATGCGCAGCAAGTACGGATGTCACCAGAGCTCTGTGCTGCATGTGTGGCTCCCCTTCGCACCAGTACGTACTCGTGCTGTACACTTACTCTCTATCTGGGAGTGCAGGTCATTGACGATGACTTGAAGCTGCCCCAGGGTCATGTCCCTCAGGTCCGTGGGCTTCAGGCTCCGTTTCATTAGACATTCGCTGATGTGGGGCATGTGGGGGAGCTGGAGGGAAGCAGGACGGGCAGATTGCTGCACATCTAGGCATTGGCCATGTCATAACCCACAATCAAATGTCCTGGTACTCGACCGGAAGTCAATGGAAAAGCAAAAGTATGGTGCCGGGTGCGGTGGAAAAGTGCCCTCACACACACACTTTTTACAAGCGGACACTTTTACCCAGCACGATTTCCATCCCATTTTACAACTCGATAACTGAAACCAAATAAGGTAACTATCTGCAAAGATGCAGTGACATGTGCTGCGTAAATATCCCAGTTTATTTTTTTTTTACTTTTGTTTTTGACGTTCGGGCAGGTCTGGCTAAATGTGTTCAGCATGCCGAGGCTCAACACTTATCTTTATAATGACTTCATTCTCTCCGAACAAATTCAAGCGGCTATCAGCATCCATTATGTCAGCAGGGGTCAGACTTGAGTCACGCGTACGGTCTTTTTGACGTAATACTGTCAGGCTCGCGACTGCAGCTGTGGAGCTTAAGATAATCTTGTATATGCCAGTGAGCCGATGTACTCCCAGGCAGCCTGCCAGTGAGAGGCTGCCTCCAGTTAAGCTTAGACAATCGGTACTGGCTTTGCACTGTTACAGGACCTAAACTGGGGCAGTGCTATACAGCTATACTCTGACAGAAATGTTCATCGCAGCCAGTTCTACTTACATGCAGAAATTTATTTATCTGCTATAATTCATCTACTTCTTTTGTATTGACCTTTAGCATTAATAATTTGGGCCATTATACTTTTTTATTATGATACCAACAAGTGTTTTGTCATTCCTCAACTACTCTCTCTGTTTTCAGTTTCATTCCTTCTGTCAGTCTCGGTTTGTCTCACTCACTGGCCACGCCCACGCACACGTGGCTTTAACCACAATGACAGGCCTCGGGGGACAGGATGGGACTTCTCAAAGTCTTTAAAACTGGATTTCACCCTAATAACCTAGCGGTGTTTGTCAGGTGACCAGCACAGGTGCCTGACTCCATTTTATGTTTATGGCCATTGCTGCTTTTCATGTTTGCTTCGCAGAGACACACGCCAGTAGCATTTGCTGCTTCCTGTTCTGTGTGACGGAGGCGTGACTCGTCTGGTTAGTTCGCTTCTCATTTCACATGCAGTGTTTTCCCTGTTGTCTCCTTCGAGCCCCGCAGCTCTGATTCGGCCTTCCTGATGAAGGCCTTCCTCATTTTGGTTTTCATGTGGAACTCTTGGGTTTTCTGCACGCTACGCCAGGTTTTGGTCACTGCTACATGCATTAAAAAAAAACATTACATTATGACATAAGATGTGTTTTTCTTTTCTAGCTCATAGGAATATTTTATCAGGTAGGCTAATGGAACCCTAAGAAAATCAGTCATTTAAATTAGCTCCCCGCAAGTGCCTGAGCAGTGTTTCTGACACATGGGCACAGAGACCTCTGCGGTCACGACACCTTCGGTTTCCGGGGAAAGGAAAAATTGGTCTCTTGACTAAAAGCACTTGTCCCACTCCAAGCAAAAGGGAAATTAAATCTAAGAAATGCATTTGCAAATGGCTTCCAGGGTGACCATTGCCTCTTACAATGTGGTGTGTAATGACCGAACCGCCATGAAAAGTCTGAGCCCTGGTTCAATGTGCCGAGGACACGCTGAGCAAACGGGCGTAAACGGAGTAAGTTCTGGGTAAAAGGCTGAACAGGGTAAAAGCAGGGTGAGCGGGCGGCTTGGCTCACCAGGTCAGCCACAGGTGACTTCTTGCGGTTCTGCTTCTCCACTTCCACCTGCATCTTGGCCATGGGTTTGGCCATAGCTAGGGCTAGCTTGGCCTCCGCCTGCAGCTTCTTCTGCCGGCTCAGGAAGTCCATGTCCTCCAGAGACTCGGAGTCCTCCTCTCCGGTGTCCCTGTCTGAGTAGGATGAGCTCTGCTTGCTCTGAGTAGCGGGGCACAGATGGGAGGGGGGAGGATCGGCAGAGAAGCACGCATTAGACTGAACTGATTAGTTGCACACACATTGCTTTTTTTTATATACATTTTCATCCACTCTCAAATACACTCAATGAAACAAGCAAAGGGCCAACTCCACATGCAAAGCTATCCCTCTATTGCTTTAAATTAAACTGGAGTAATTGTATCAGACGTGTGTCAGATTGATGGGTAGTGCTCAAACTGACACGGCTGTGATTTCTTAGGTAGGGGGTCATCTTTTCACTTTCTATTGACTGCAGGTCAGACACAACTATCACTTATAAACTTAGAATGACCATTAAAAAAACCCTAGGTGGATTTCTTTAGTGACGAGAGTGACACCTTCATAAATTTACTAGGCCACATAAATGTGCTATCACACTATTACTAAGTATTTGTTACAGTTATCGTTATGATGGTTTTAGTATCTTTAATAACAGGTGTCACTAATAACAGAAGCAGCACAAACACAGTTCTAGTTTCATTACGCACATTTGCCCAAAATAGGACAAACAGCCCCATGCCGCGGGCTGGGTGTTTAAGCTGTGTGACTCTAATTTGATTCTTGGTATATTTTCCCCTAAGAGTATTTAAAAATGTATCATTATGTCAGTGTCTGTTAGTCCTCTGAAACATTTCTGAAAACTGAACGTTTTATATCAACTGAACATTTCAAAATCCCAGTTAATATTTATTTAACCCATTTCACAGGCATTTCCCAATGACGCTGTCACTGGCTCTCATACGCATTTATCATTCTATCCATAGAGATGATTAACAGGGCCACGGCGGAGCCACACACCATGGGGGAAAGTGGGGTGTCCAGGCTGGTCTCTGTCTTGCTGTCATCGCCGTCGCTGTCCTTGTCGCTGCTGCTGTCATTGACGAAGCATATCTGCAGGTTCATCCCGCTTTGGAGCCTGGGACAGAGGGGCGGGGGTGTCATTCGGGCATTCTAGATGGGACAGAGGCCTGAATTACATCGCTCAGCACGTTTGGTTGGCAGCCCAAGCTTAGCCTTACCGGATAGCAGTTTTTAATTTTTGGATATCTCTTGATAATTCTAAATGTGTTCTGAGACTAGAATGGCAAAAAACATTTCATCAGACTATTCTGAATTTAACAGTGACAATTTTATGCATATCACCTGAGAATTTAAATTTTATTAACACTCCAATTGGATTTGTGACTGATATGAAGACACCAAAATCTTCCCAGAAAAAACTCCATTCATGACTGATGTCTAAATACAGCAGCATGTGTTTTAATTACAAATTGCACAATAGCTGCCATTGTTTTCTGTCATTTAAGGCACATCACGATTGCTTTATTTTTTATGTTTTTTTTTTCATCTTGCCCTTCTATTTGTATTTCACCTTTCCACTATGTACCATTCACCCATCAGTTTTCTATACCTGCTTGTCCGGGGGGGGGCTACCAGGCAGGGAACAACCCAGGGTGGGGCGCCAACACATTGGCTGCGTTTTTTTTTTTTTCTTTTTTTTTCAAACCAGACCACTTGCAGCATATTACAATCACAGTTTTAATTCACATGGCACATGCCAGATTGTCTGCAAGTGTGAATGGTGCAACTGGCAATTTGGAAGAACCTGCAAACTCCACACACACAGGCAGAGACACAAACCCTGATTCCAGAGGTCAGTAGTTCTTACTCCAGTGCCAGCATGCTGTTCTTTACTATGTTGTATATTTCCTAAATATTTTTTACTGTTTTTTTTTTTTGGCACCCCATCCTGGGATGTTCCCTGCCTTGTTCCTACAGGCCCCCAGCAACCCTGAGTAGGGTTCAGAAAATGGATGGATTAGCTCATTCAAAATGTAACTGATGGAGGTTACGATAAGCCAAGGCTATAGTAATTTTAAAATAAATATTGTAATTACAAGCCACCGCTAATCTGAATTTCTGACATTCAAATATTTATTCAGCTCCTAAAGTCAATGCTTCCTTAACAAAGGCTGCCACAAAAAAACAGTTAAGTAACATGCTTTTTCTGCTGGATCTGACTGCTGTATTAATAATAATAATGATAGATACTTTACTGATTCCCATGGAGAAATTGTCTTTACGCCTCCCCACACTTGCTCTTTGTAGAAGAGCTGGCCGCGAAGGGCAGCCACTTGTTGCGGTACCCAGGGAGCTTGGGGTTAAGGGCCTCGCTTAAGGGCCAGCAGACGTGCTGAGGCCGGGTTCGAACTGGCGATCTTCTGATTACAGGCACAGCCCACTGAGCCACACGCTGCCCCCCATCTATCCGTCATAGTGTTAATAAATGCAGTACGAAATGCCGCGTTCAGTAAGAAACCCTGAATCCTGAAAAGGGAGTTACCTACGCTATGAGGCTTGGAATGTCCCCTGCAGCTCCCTGGAGAATGGCAGGCTGCGCATAGTGCACTTCAGTCCTGGAAAGCCAGCTCCGCTAGATGAGCACGCTTCCAATAACTGCTCGGCAGAGTGGGAGTAACGCTACTCTTCTGACATGTGAGCACTTCCCTAAAATTGGTTTAAAAGAACCGCTGCCGTTTCTCCGAAGTTACTAATCATCCTCGAGAGTTTCTTCCTCGTCTTTGCACGTACCTGCTGAGCTTGGTGCCCTTTGTATCGGCTCAGTTTGTGTCTAAGTGCCAACTTCCCTCTGGAGTTTTGTGTCTTTAGTGTTTCCCTTAATCATCAACATCAAGCCATGTGCATATGAGCAAACTGGTTATAAGCTTCAGGAAACTGAGTTCTAGGGATGTTGGGTTGCCAGTAACTGACAGAGAAAGGTTGGTGTTATTTATATAACGACGAATGCTGCAGGACAATCGGCTTCATGCTCTCGCATGTGGTCTCTCGTGCAGGACAGTCTGAGGAAGCTGTATGGTGCGGCGACATGTTACTGCGCCGTGTGCCGCATGTCGACAGCTCTGTGTATTTAATGCGACGTACTGCAAGTCGGAAACATGAATTAAGAAACAAGCTTAATATCATAGATCTTAGATGATCCACGTATGAGTGTCGCCCCATACAGAAAAGGACCGTGAACTATCGCTGCATGGCCCACCACTTTCTGAAGACACAGGACATACTGTAACTTGTTCCTGATACTGTCTGTCCAGAGTAGCTCCTTGGGAATGCTGGACCCTAACCACAGTTTCAGACTCGGGTAATTTTGGTACATTTCTCCAGTACTTTTACTGTAGGCTGCTTACTGTACTTATATCTTTATGGGGACTCTTCATTCATGTCTGTGGGCATAACTCTAATCCCAAATATAGGGACTTTAACCATAATGTCGAAAGGAAGATTCCATTTGTGGCTATGGATGACACTAAAAGTTTTTTCCCAATATTTTAACTCCAAAAGAAGCTGAAATTGCTCATTTGCAGTATGGTAAGGATCTTACAATTGAAAATGAAGCTGATATAGTGCTAATATCATGCCCATATTCAAAAAAGGGGGATAGAAGTAATCCAGCAAACTATAGACCAATCGGTTTAACTTGCCTACCTGGAAAAGTAATGGAAGCTATAATCTAAGCGGAAATGCTAGATCACCTGGATGCAAATAACATTCTGAGGGATAGCATTTAGGAGAGGTAGGTCCTGTTTAACTAATTTACTTGAGTTATTTGAGGAAGCTACAAGAAAAATTGATCACAAAAAGGCCTATGATGTGATCTACTTAGATTTCCAAAAGGCCTTTGATGTTGTCACCCACAAATGGCTCTTGCTAAAGCTCAAAGCTGCAGGGATTTTAGGAACTGTGGCAGCTTGGATTGAAAACTGGTTAACTGACAGGAAGCAGCAGGTACTTATTACAGCCAAAATGCCACAGTGAGTCTGCGTTCAGAGTGGGGTACCTCAGGGTTCAAAAGGGCCACTTATTCCTAATTTACATTATTGATATTGCCACCAATACATACATACAGTAAATTGGTTACATTTGCAGACGACACCAAGGTGGGTGGTGTAGCAGATATTGATCTAGCAGCAGAGAGGCTACAACGGGATCTGGATTTAATTAGCGACTGAGCTGATACCTGGCAGATGAAATGTAACATTGATAAATGTAAGGTAATCCATGCAGGGAGCAGAAATATAAAGTACAGATATTTTATGGGTTCCACTGAAATAAAGGTAGCTGATTATGAGCATGTTGATGCTTCCATGTCCCACTCGCCAGTGTGGGGAAGCAATAAAAAAGGCCACTAGGATGTTGGGTTACATCTCCAGGTGTGTGGAGTGTAAGTCAAGGGAGGTGACATTACATTTATATATTTCCTTGGTAAGACCCCACATCTAGAATATTGTGTGCAGGTTTGGTCACCATACCTTAAAAAGGACATTGCTGCCTTGGAAAGGGTGCAATGTAGGGCTACAAGAATGATTCCTGGTCTTAGAGGAATGTCTTATGAGGAGAGGTTAGCTGAGCTGAATCTGTTTAGCCTCAAGCAAAGGAGACTAAGGGGGACATGATCCAGGTATATAAGATTCTAACAGGTCTGGATGCTGTTCATCCAAATAGTTATTTCAGTATTAGTTCAAAAACGAGATCTCGTGGCCATAGGTGGAAATTGGCGGGAAAACATTTTATAATGAATTTGAGGAAGCACTTCTTTACACAGCATGTGGTTAGAGTATGGAATAGTCTTCCTGCTAGTGTAGTGCAAGCTAAAACCCTGGGTTCCTTTAAATCAGAGCTAGATAAGGTTTTAACTCTGAGCTATTAGTTGAGTTCTCCCCAAATGAGCTTGATGGGTCGAATAGCCTCCTCTCATTTGTAAATTTCTTATGTCTTAGGTAACTAAACAAAATACAAGACTTTTGCCATTTCTAGTTTTTTGATTGCGTCAGAGATTTTTATAAAACTGAGTTTCTCCTTGTGAGGACTGGAAAACTGTCCCCACAAAGTCAAACTTGCAGGTTCTTAATCACATTGTGGGGAGATTTGGTCCCCACAATGTAATAAACATAACCCACAGAAAACACACACACACTTACCGTGACGACAGGCTTGGCTTTCCACTTTTACTACAGCTGGTGTAGATCCCCGGCCCATCGTCGAAAAAGCTGCCCAGTGCCAGCTTCTGCCGGATGGACTCTCTCTCATTCTTCTGGGCCTGAAATGAGGGAGGGTGGCCAGTGTCAGTACAGTCACACATGCACAGAAACAGGATAAATGGAAAGTATGGAACTCGGTCTGCAGAGCAGCCTATGGGGTTCCATGACCGTGCTGATGATGAAGACTGCACCTGCCTTTGGGGCAGAGGGTTTGCCCAAAATGGGCCGGTTAGCCCATGCACTGCCTATGGTTCACAGAGAGACATTCTGTTCGGGTCTGCCTGATACTTTAAATTAAAGGTAACGCCTGGCTCAGTTTCAGATCCCATTTAGATCTGGCTTTTTTTTTTGTTGTTGCAAAAAATCCATTTCTCAGAGGAAAAAAAAACCCATAACCTTGGCAAGATGTGCAATCTTCAGTGACTCGGCAAAGAGGTCTGCATGTTCTGAGAGAAAATGGAAGTCAGCGAAATACTTGCCACTGGGTGGCACTGTTTTGCAAAGAAATTGAGCCCAGAGATAAACAGTGATTAACACGTCCTCAAATCAGAGGCAGACTCCTTCTGTCACACTCCTGAGGTACCTCCCTGCAGTGCACACACACCCCATAGCTGTCTATAACACACAGTATGCATATACTACAGCCACACTCACCATTCACTGTCTGTGGTCTCATTACAGATATTGGGCCCCCAACCCAGACCACTCCAGTAATTGGTTAGAGGCCCTGGGGCTCACAGAATAATCCAAACTCCCCCACCCACCTTCTAGGGTGCCCCTTGACGCTCTCTCTCTCTCTCTCTCACACACACACACACGTAACCACCTGAATCCCTGCACTCCCAGTGCCTGCACTCTACCCTGCACTGTAGACCTATTGCTCTCTGCAGTGCAACTTTAATTACACGCCTCCTTCACTTCCTCCAGTCTAAGATGAAATCCTCATAGTTTCTGATGGCTATTACTACAAGTGTCCCACAGAGCCTATTCATAACGCGCAACATCTGCATGCTGCACACTCCTACGGCCATATGCACGGAGGCAGCAGCCCTGTGGAGGCGGAGCCGCACGATCACACGCTCTACACACGGTGGAGCCTGGCAAAGTGACGCGAACACGCCTCGGCAGCCAGTGAGCGACACGCGAACAGGCAGCCGATGGCTTCTGAAGATCTGAGCGACGGGCCAATTAAAACCCTGGTGAGCAGACTGAGAAAGCCTGTCACCCCCCCCCCCCCCCGAAGACAGGGGGACAGCCGGGAGAAAAATGGTTTGGCTTGAGCACGACGGCCCCCTCTGGGTACGTCGAGCCCCCGGCAAATGAGAGGACTTTGCACCAGTGAGCAGAGGGATGGGGAAGCCAGGGCCGATGGGGGCCGCAGCTCGAGGCAGCATATAAGCATTCCTCCAGTTACAGAACATGCTTTGGTGACTGGAAGTTGCGTTACTCTCCATTAAATTAAATGAATGAGTAAAGACATCACACGTGTCCAGGGGCGCAGACTGACGCGGGGTGGGCCTATGATGCCTCCCTAATATGGAGGCAGATGGGGGTTCGAAACTGGAGTCTGTAATTCAATTCAATTTGCGTAATTAGACGTTTGAAGACGCTGCCTGAATTAGCAGCAGTGTTGTAGGCCATCTTAACGTAGTCCCCCCCCACAGTACAGCATTACCACAGGAAACCTGGACAGACCCGGCCCGGTGGCCCATGACCCGTCTCGAATGGCCAGGCAGCTAAAAGCCAAGACCCTCAAACCAACGACCTTCAGCTGGAAACCAAATGACCCGAAGAGTTTCACTACACAGCGGACGGCTGTCCAGAAATCACACTGAAGCAGACCCTGGGCCAAAAAGCAGGAGCTCCTGGGAGACCCCTAGGGAAACCCCCTGGGAGATCGGGACCAGTGCAGCTGCACTTTCTCCACTTGCCAGGGTAGTACCCATGGAGGGTGCTCAGATAGGTGTGATTGTGGGGCTTTATTTCTGTCTTCTGGGGAACAACTGGAGTCACAGCAGTCAATCTGGCGCCATCCCATAACTCTGGCTGTCTTCATCTAACCCTCAGCAGAGTCACCTTGTCCTACAGACCACCACAGATCTGAAGTTCAGTCGCAGTTCTTTACTGAAAACTCGCACATCCACTCCTGTTTCTTTTCTTGAGCGATTCCTCCTTCCACACCACAGAAATGACACACTTTTGCCCAGCATGGAGTTTTGGCAGAATTTCACTTCATTACAAAATTGCGGAGCCTCAAAATCCATTTTAGAAAACCCGTTGTTTAAAAGGGTGTTTAGACAGCATTTCATTTGTATCAGAATGAGACAAGGTGTGGCATGCATATGTCCTGCCAGGACACAACCTGGGTTTTTCTGAAAATGTCCAAATGTTCAAAACTGCTAATGCTTCCACTGCTTTAGGTGCACCCAGTGGTATTCTAAGGCAGGTGGGGGGACGGGGCTTGCAGTGCTGCTGATAGTGTGCGACCTATGACCCTCAGCCATGTGCTGTAGTCACTCAAAGCTGTGAAACAACACAGTCACAGCAAACAGGGGAGTTACACACTGTGAGATCACAATCAAGGCTTTTTCGGGTCTTCGGGATGAAGTAATGTGAACAAAACTTTGCTTGGGTATTTTCATTTCATCATTAAACGAAAAAAGTTTACCCTCAAATGACACTTTTAGGAACGCTGACCCAAAACATGCCTCTTTCTAAATAAGCGAAACCACTTCATTTGACAGCAGGAGTGTCTGTGGTTTAAGAACTGAAGAGTTTAGTTTCGCTCTCTAATTTCTAATGTCATTTTACTTCCTGAAAATGACGCATAACTCTCGTGCTCTGGTGTAGATTCTGAGACTGGCTGTGAGTTACCTACCACGCTACCTCCAGACCGCCGCTTCCCTGGAGGATCTAGAAACGGGTCAAACTTTCTGCATTAATTATTTCGATGACATAGGCTCAGTTTTAACAGACTTTCTGTCAGGAAAATCTAGCTCTTAATCACTCCATACCTTGTGTCAACATGTCACAGGAATCGCCACTCGCGTATCCCACAATCCCACTGGACTGGCTGTAAGCAGCGTTGCTGCATGGCATTGATCAGCAACTCTGGCAGTTCTGAAGTACGCATTCCCTAGCAATGTCCCACAGCTGTTTATGTTTGAAACTCATCCAGAATACTGACGACACCTTAGTGATTCCTATTTACAAAGGGCCTTTATTGCCAGACAATCCAAGCACGTTTGTGAAGGCAACAGACTGTGTATGACCCGACCCTATACACAGCTCTCTTACCTCTTTGTAATCGTCTGCGAGGCAGACCGCATGCATTCTGCTGATGACATCATTCATTCCACTGTTATCCATGATCTCACACGGTGGCTTCCAGACTGGGTACGCCCACACACACACACTCAGTCACACATACGTGCCTCATACACACACAGGCACGACGTGTGGGTCAAAGCCAGCTCAGTCACATCAGATCCAACTGTCCAAGATCAGATCAAACCAAATCCGGCCAAGTGAAGCTAACTCCGAATTAAAACCAAACTGAACAGTGCCGCAAACTCATGCGATATCCATCAGGGCTGATAGCCGGCTCCTTTTCCTTCGAACAAACGAGGCTTGTCTGCTTCTTCCTCAATGGACAGAGAGTCCTCCAGTCCCTGACTTCCTCCTCTGGGTCGGCCAGGGCAGGGCTAGAGGTTGAGAGAGACAGGAGCCTCTGTTCCTTCGATATTCTGCCCCTTCTCACACCTTAACATGAGAACAGCTGTTGCCCCCCCAGCCAGTCTGGAAAGCGATACCAAGGCGGTCGTGTCAGGTGAGGAGGTGGCGGACGATCCGCAGGTTGGGGGGGTTATGAGCACAGGAGTGTCCTGCTTTTTCTATTGCCCCTCCATCTGCCTGCGTCCCCGCTCTGTCCCATGGGGCAGAGAAGCCTCCTCCCCCCTTCCTCCCTAATAAAGGCACCGGTAGGCCGTGGAGGAATCTGCCACGGTAAAAATAGAACGGGTGCTGGCCTGGACCATGTGACCTGCCAACACAGGACGAAATAAACGCAGAAGGAAAATAAAAGATGAAAGGAGCCCAGGTGCTGAGCACATGTCTGGCAGAGATGCTGGGAGGAGCCAGGAAAGATCAGCTCATTGGGTCAGTGAGTTATTCTGCAGCACCTCGTACCGCCAGTCACCCTTTCTGGGCTGTAATTCTGCCGTTTTGAAGGAGACCCCTCACTGTATAACAGGAAACGGGCAGAGTGAGTCTTCCTCCAAATTGTTATTTATTTGTTTGTTTATGTTTATCCTCTATTTAACCAGGAGCCTCCCAGTGAGAGACCTCCTCTTCCAGGGAGTCCTGGGGGGGTGTTCCATGAAAGTAGCTAAAGAAAACCAGACTCTCCCGAAAAAGTCAGACTCAAACTAGCGCCATCTCTAAACTTAGCCTCATGTCATTCCATTAATGCAGTTTACATTTAATAATCAAGGTTCATACAAGACAAATTTGCATAGTCTCATACCTGAGATATTTAAGAAGCCCAAATGAATGAATGGATGAATGATAAATCGATCAAATGAGTTTGAAAGCGTGTAAAACGAGAGTGGTGTTTTTTTTTTCTACCACAGGACAAATGCTCCTGATGGAGCTGTATGAAAAATACAAAGATGTAATAACTAAAAAAGGACAATACTGTGACCATAAATAAAGCCTGGGAGTTGGCTTGGCAAAGAGTTGCAGACAGACTACATGTGTAAGTTATGTAAATGTTATAAAGTGCCTAATACGGTGGTACAGTGGCTTATGCTGCTGCCTTATAACGCGAAAGTTCCTGGTTCAATCCCTATAGCCAATGGGATAACTTTCCAGGTTACGTTCACTGTCATTCTTGCGGTATAATGTTATTCTATATTATTTGATCTCGATACTTCGAATCGCATCTGTGTGAAATGTTCTGCACAAATAACTTGTCTTGTCTTTACTAATACATTTTCAAAGCAGACTGTGACTAAACAAAATATAAAAATATCTTCCTGTTCATATTATTTTTACCGATTTATTTATGCAATTTCAGTTGTAATATGGGTACGCTTTTATTTAAATCATTTTGGAATTAATTGAAATTGACATGACATGAGTAGTGAGAGCATGGAATTTCATCTGACTGAACAATCTTTTAGGAATCTGTTCCCCCACGTTGGATGTTCTGAGAGACAACGCTTAACTAAGCGAGACCATTAACCTGGTCCGGAGCAGACTTGTTCACTCACCTGAGTTACCATAGTAGCTCATCGGGGATTCATTTAAGACATGTTGAAGGAAGGGAACTCCCACTTAAATGAGCAAGACTTGTCGAAATAAGTCAGACTTTCTCTTAATCCTGCTTCGCGGAATACCCCACAGGTCAAAATAGGCAGCAAGTTCCGCATAAAATTGCAAACAGAAACAGGTAATACCACTAAAACACTCTAAAACTAAGAAACAGACAGAACATACAATGAGCGAGATAGCAGCACACGCCCATGCATGACAGCATACAGCGTCAGGGGCTGGACAGACTGGGAATTTCTAACGAATTAAAAGCAGTTACATTGTTCTGTGACAACTGATTTTTAAATATTTTTAAACCAATAAACAGAGACCAAAACAGCTGGGTGGGCATTTCAATCAAGGAAACAAATCAGTAAAAGTTCAAGAAGAACTGAACTCTTTAGCCTTTCCGTATTAAAGTAGTTTGTAAAACCTGAAATAGCTCAAAGTGTCCGCCCAGACATGGACTATCTGGTCACCCTATGACTGCAGACGTGCGACATCTTTCTGGTTAGTACAGCACATCAGAGTGTTGGGTATGTTGTACAAAGATGGTGTTAGAGGGACAACTTGCATAAAGAGCTACAACTCAATCAGGTGCTTCTAAAAATGTTTCCACCAGGATTCCTGCAGTGATTCCTACAAGCCCATGTCCAAACATGGCCAGGAGATCTACCACTGCTTTAGGAAAAAGTCCCACCCTCCCTCGTTACACCTACTATAAACAGCTGCCACTCACACCCATGTGCAGTATGAGAATGTGCAGAGAAGCCTAGAACAACACTGGGCTGATTATCCAATGTGATGCATGGCATCCGCCCGTCCTGGGCATTCTCAGAGGGCATCACTGCGGCCCACAGAGGGAAGTCAGGGGACATGCAAACGCCACATGATTATCTGGACAGGAGGGAAATGGAGGATAAGGAGCATAAGGGAGATAAGAGGACAAGGAGACAGAGTAAAGAAAAGATGGAAAATTACAGAAAGAAAAATTACAGAAATGATAAAGGGTCTGTTATGTAACACACACACCCACTGCAGCGTAAATGGCCAGCCACAGAGAATTTATAAATAAACTCAGAAGCAAGCAACCCAATCAAACTGGTGAATCTCACCACCATCGAGAGGGAAAAGGAGACAAAGGGGACAAAGGGGACACTGCTCCCCCAGCTTTGGACTTCACAGCACAGGGCACAGGCAGACATCAATACACGCGCACCTGCGAGCACGCTCAGATGAACACGCGCTCAGACGGACACGCGCGCCACAGAGCGCGCTCAGATGGACACGCGCTCAGACGGACACGCGCGCCACGGAGCGCGCTCAGATGGACACGCGCGCCACAGAGCGCGCTCAGACGGACACGCACGCCACAGGCAGCAACCACACACACAGTGGTACAATGCATAAAACATACACAGACCCAACACTTGATGCGACAGGCGCATAGAACTGAATCACATAACAGGATATGACACCGATCCCTGGAGAAAAGCAAATGGACTTTATCCACCCGTCTCATATACCCTGTTTGTGCCTCAGGAAGGAACAAGGAGGACGGAGCCCTTTAAGCTAAGAAAGGTGTGGCTGCCAAGGCAAGAGTCCCCTTGGTAGGGGGGCAGCGTTCCACAGGTAGGAGGCGCTGAGTCGATGACACTCACCCCCCCCCCCCCCCGTAGGAAGGCGAGTGTGAGTGGTAATGAGGGAGGGATGCCTCTTCACAGCACGGAATAATGGAGTCTGACTTCATGCCGCAGGTGAAGTCATCGCTGACTGAACCAGTTGGAAAGTATTAGGAAGAGGGAGAAGAACAGGAGGGAGGGGGACAGAGGCAGCACACGCAGGGGTGTCATTGTCATTACATCTGCATACGGCAGCCGGGAAGGGTGTCCAACACAGGACTGCTAGGGCGGGGCCAAAATCCCAAAATACATTCAAATGGTGAGACACAGCAACCACAGTACCACATCCCACCTGGGGGGCTCTGAGACGGCTGGTGTCTCTGGGGGCTCGCTTAGGTCACTGGGGGACAGAGAATTCACGCTGCATGTGATGTACGAGGAGTGGGGGCCCAGCCCGCTCTGCCGCCTCAGCATGACAGAGTCACAGCCCAGCCCCGCACACAAGCCTGATGGCGGCATTGGTGGCTCACAGAGGCTCACATCGCGCTCATTATGTAAGGACAGAACAGGAGTCCTCAGCTCCTGACTGTGCTGATCCACGCTCAGCCCCGGAAGCTGCAGCAAAGAGCTTCTCCAGCTTTAGGGCAAACCAGAGCACAGCCAGGGGTCTTCCTGCTTGCTGTTGTGGCACCAGCGCTTTGTAAACAATCTGCACAAAACACAGACAGAGACACACAGAAAGAGACAGGGGGGCCCATGCGGCACGCACACACACCAAAATAGCCACAGGACGAGAGAATAATAGTGAACGGAGAGCCACATGAAAAGAGAAAGAGAGGGTCATTGTTCTCTGAAGACAGAGGGGTGGCTGTGCGATCAGGACCTCCGGAACCACAGTGCCGTCCCCCAACCCCACTCCCCCCTCCCCCAAAGTTCAGGATAGGTGAAGAGGAAAGCGCGATGCAGGGGAGAGCGGAAGTGCTGCCGGCACGTCTGCATTCCTGTCAGAGGAGGGCGCTTCAGGTCACTAGTAGAGGACAGCACAGGGATTGCCACTGCAGGTTAAAAAAAGACGGCCGGACCCAGTGCCCACTGAGACACCGACTGGCACAAGCCAGAGCCATCGAGGTTTCAGACACAGCCCAGGCTTTCCGTCGTCCGTGTGACGTGTGGATCGGCCGTGCACCTTACCCCCTGTGCCTGACTCAGCGAGCGGACGGCGGTCATGGCGATGGCTTATTCAGGAGATGCTCAGAGGAGACGGCTGCAGTGGGTGGGGCTGCAGCTGAATATGCGGCTTGTGTGTCGTGTCCACACTGATGGAAACTGATCAAAGGGCTGACACACACACGCACACACCCCCCGTTCATACCCCTCCCTGCCCAAAACTGTCAGCAGCACTCTGCCCCTAGCCCCGCCCCTTCCAAGCTGACCCAGGTAATATGACATGAGTGCCGTCAGTCCTGGTCCCACCTCTGTTTGCACTATGATAAATCTTCATCCTCCCCCCTGCCGTGACCCCCCCCCCCATGTTTTCTGTTTGAAATGCTGCCTTCCTTCAGCCGCCCTGTGGTGGGGCGGCACCATCTCCTGGCTTCGTGCTGCTGTCGTCTCTGGATGCACGGTGAATATTAGCATTACATCCTGCTGAATAATAAAGGCTCTGGGAATATGTGTGCGTGTGCGGTGAGAGAGAGAGAGAGTGAGAGCGACGGAGGCGGAGGATGGAGCAATCGGCTCTGCGGCACAGCACCTGACTGAGCTGACAGTCTGTAATGGCCACTCTTAAATCCTGTAGGTGGCCTGTCTGTGTCACAGACGCTGAATTGCAGTGAGATGTTATGCACTTAACGCAGCTAAAATGCACAAACCCAATTAATCCAGATGAAAAAGACAGCAGGGCCAAATGCACAACCCTAAACCCAACATAGTGAGCCTGAACAATCACAGCCAAACTGGATAAATCCACAGGTTTGAAGACCCTCGGGCCAAACACACGCAAGCAGTGCAGAACACCACACCCTGAACTGCACCTCCACAACAAAGGCGGGTCAAGCACACAAACAACACAGCTGACCAGACGTTAAGAAGTAATGAACCCTAACCCCCCAGGGCCGCTTCCTCACTGGTCCACACCTCACAGTTAAGGCTGGGGGGGGGGGGGGGGGGGC
>JAODUD010000128.1:141372-153648 GCA_026784285.1 Stomatorhinus walkeri
GAGCGAGAGAGATACACTCCGCCAGGTTAGACGTGCTGCCCGCTCCAAGCAGCGTCGGCTTACTGGGGCTGTCGGCTTTGTGTTTTCACTCTCATTGTTCGGTTTGAAACCCACATAGTGCCATATCTCACTCCTGCCGCTCTGTGTATCAGTTAAATGCGGGTAGTGGGCGGCAGCGGTTTCCATCTCTCTCCGCTCAGACGTGAAATAAGCGTGACTGTGTCTCTCCAGAGTGCCGAGTCAGCACATTCACTACGTGACGTCTGAGAGTCTTTTTTGATGGGTCATGGTTTGTCACAGAATCAGGACTTCTCCAGTCCTCCCACTGCCTTTTGCTTCCTGCCCTTTCCTCACTCCCACTCCCTCCCTCTTTCACTCCCACCTCCCCAATTTGTCTACAGCAGAGCATCCCAACCCCGGTCCTCGGGGACCCACCGCCAGTCCACGTTTTTGCTTCCACCCAGCTCCCTGCCAGACAGCCCACAAAGCTGGGAAGGAGCAAAAACCTGGACAGTCCCCAAGGGCTGGGAATCACTGGCCTACTGACTCCCTCTTGTCCACAGAGCACCGGCGTGCTATAAACGTGCAGCATTCCTGGGTGACGGCAGCAGGCAGGTCTGGGCACAGCACCGGCTTTGTGGCCAGCAGGCCTCTGGGGTGTGATTTCTCTCTGTGATTAAGGTCTGTCTTCTGCTCGGTGACTGAAAACCTGCTTCAGAATGCAGAGCCTTAGGGCAGTCAATAACAGCCATGCTGCCGAATGCAGAGCCTTAGGGCAGTCAATAACAGCCATGCTGCCGAATGCAGAGCCTTAGGGCAGTCAATAACAGTCATGCTGCCGAATGCAGAGCCTTAGGGCAGTCAATAACAGCCATGCAAGTGCTCTTCATTTTGAAAAAAAGACTAAGCTCAGACCCACAAGGGTTACTGAGAGACCTCCCCCTGTAGCAGACGGGGGCATTTACGCCGGCTTCATGCCCTGACTGGCTGCCAGCGGCCATCGTCTGCAGACTGCTCCCTTTTCCCTTTGGGGTTACTTACATGTTCCAAGAAAAACAAAAAGTAAAGTGGTGATCAGAGGGAATAACACCTGATTCCTCCTCCATTCACAAACACGCAGTGGGGGTGGGATCTGAGCAGGAACCCCCCCTCATGCACTGGAGGTATCCCAACCCCCTCCCCCCCCACACACACACACAGTTTATAAATTCTGTTCAAGCAGCTCTAGCTGAACACTGGGAAATAACTCAGCAGACGGATAATTTTATCAGAGCACTTGGAAGGAGATTAAAGGAATCTTTCCAAAATTGGAAAGGCAGTTGAGGATTTTGCAGATGTTCCTCCAAATTGACCAATTTCACTTGGTGAGAAGCTTTTTTATCAATAAGCTGCCACAACAAACACATCAGAAAATGCCTTCTGTATTACAGCACACAGCCATAGATGGATGCAGCACTGCAGCTGACTGCTAACACTAGCCAGTGGGCCTGCAGCACACAAACAGAGTGGTCTCCGCAGCACACAAACAGAGTGGTCTCTGCAGCACACAAACAGAGTGGTCTCCGTTTCTTCATCGTGAGGAGTGCTTCCCTCACCCTCTAATTCCTGATTTTTGGCAGGTTCACATGGTCCCTGTTCCAGAGTCTCGTCCCAGGCCAGCAGAGGGATTTAAAGCCAGTGTGTAGCCAGGCGGCGCTTGGACGACAGATGTCACATGCCGGCGGAGCGTCCCACGGAGCAGAGCGCTTGTGTGTGCTCAGGGGCCCCTGCGTCAGGCACAGCTCTCCTCTCCCTGTGAACGTCACATGGTCTGCCCACTGTGGCACGCGTGGTAGGCCGGCCATACAGCGACAGCATCAGCACCAACAGCCGAAGCCTTTTCACTGGGGTCGAGTAGAAGGGAACCCTAAGGACAGTGTAACCTAAAAGCAGACTGCTCTGGGATACTCAGACAAGATTCTGTCCTACACCTGCTGCAATGCACAGACTATCTCACCCTTACTTTTACAATTTAATTTTTAAGCACTGCTATGGCAGAGAAAGGCTGCTGCCTGTACATTTGCTTAAAAATCTATCCAGACCAAGCAAAATAACAATTTGTTTTCTATGTTGTAGTTACACCTTATATGGCAATTTTATTAGAAGACAGAAATAAGATATTACTGTGATCTATCCTGAGTCAGACATCTAAGCTGACACTCAACGCTGACGATTGGTGACGGCAAGCGAGAGGCTGTCACCCACACGCTGACTCGGTGTGCGGGCAGCCAGCTGACGTCATATGCGTCACAATCCCTTTTACATCTGTCCACAGCAACTCAATAAAGCCACGAGTGATCAGACACATCTTCCAACGTGGGTGGAGAAAGAGCGGAAGAGAACCGAAGAGAGGGCTGATCGGCAACTCAGTCACCCAGCACATGAGGCTTGGGGTCTCAAGTCACGGTTTTTCTCAAAGGAATATGAGCCTAGGTTTCCATGATGATTAAAGACAAACTACATCCTATCAGCCTTGAATATCACCTCCATGTTCTGACCGCATTTTGAGCGGAACAGGAGTTCTGTATAAGCGCCTCAGCCCAGACGTCTTCTCTGGACTGACTGTCCCCGCCCCACCCACCCCTCAAAGGAAAATGTTCCACAAAAAAAACATATAATCTTTTTTCAAAGAAACCAGGTGGTTTGTGGTAGTTGCTTCTGCAATGCCAAGAATTCCTTGCTTAACCACTAGTTCTATAATGACACCGGTTTTGTCAAACCAGTCAGATCCTGGAAGCCAGATGTCATTTGCTGAGGTAACCATCAGTGGAGGGGCAGTAGATTATCAGCACCTCAGGGGACACTGGCATGATGGGGGGGGGGGGGTATGCCCCCAGCAGCTGAAAGCCCAACTATATTTCCTCTGATGACAATCTGCCCATTCTCCAGGCTAACGGAAGCACAGAAGGTGACAGAACATCATCAGAACATCACCCCTGAAGGAAAGAGAGGTGCTCTGGTGCCCATGGTAACGGAATCCTACATGAGGAACTGCATTTATAAACCTCCCCACTGGAGTGTGGAGCGGAGTCCGAGTGGATGGTGGATTCAAAGACTCCTTTTGTGCAGTAATGTGGCCAGAATTATACACACCTTTCCGTGACCCTGCAGCTATAAGAGGAATGGCTCCATCTTACCAGCCAGGAAACAATGTGCAGAACTTTAAACCACTGCCACTGAAATAAACACTGAACACGGCGGTCGCCATCAAACCCAATTCCTAGCAACTAACACAGTATTAAACATTAAAATTAGCACTCAACATGCAATACCATTTTTTCTGCTGTTAAAATTCTTCCCAATACTAAAACTGTGAGCATCTGCCGATACCAATCCGATATTTTTCCGCTTCATCAGCTGCTAAGCTTTACAGTACGCTATGCTAAGGCATTTCTGTGATTTCTCAGGATAGATCTATCTCTGATGGGGAATCAGGTCAGTTTCTTATTCCACCTGCCCCCATGAACTTCTGCTCCATTATTTTTTTCTCGGTGCTCACCGAATACCCAATAGTGGGTATCGGATCGGTGCCATCTCTACTAAACACTGAATACGGTGGTGAAAATTAACTATGTGCGAATCATTAAACACTAAGCTTGGAGTAAACACTGACTGACACCGGTCCCAAGCCCGGGGCCCCACAGATCTCACATTCCTGGCATACCGTCCCGTCGGCAGCCGCACTCTGCGGGTCAAAGGGACAAAGCCTGCCCACCACTGACATACAGGGTGCTGAGAAGCAATGGCACAGACTCTCTTATGTAGAAGGACCACACACTTTGACAGCCACCAGCAAACTCTCCAGTCTGCATATATAAGTGCTGCTAACAGGATTAACCAAATACCAAATTAATTAACCAAATTATTGTTTGTTGTGTGTACATGTTTGCACTGAAGGTGTTGCTCTTAATCTCATTATACATGTGTATAGTGACAATACTATACAATACATCCAATCATTCATTCATTCATTAATCCATTCATTCAAATACCTGATTTATTCCGATTCACCGTTTACTTAGGCCAGCTATAGATGCCTGAACACGTTTGTTATCTTTCTATTGCCTCAGGTAATAAGGCATGACCACTTTTATAAGGCACAATGATCGTATCTGTTAGGCTTTGGCTGTGATTCTGATATTTACTGCTCTTTTATTAGGGTATTTATGGCTAGCTATCATCGTAAAAACAAAGGCATCCCCATGACCTGATCCTCTTGAGTGACGCCCCAAAAACTCTCATGTGATGAAATATAGCTGGAGGCAATCCCGTATTGTGATGCTCAATTGCCGGGTCACAGTGCGAGGCCTTCTTAGCCATCTCTGCACCGACCTGGCCTATGATGTCAAGCGTCTCCTGCAACAGGTCCCCAGAAAGCAAAAACCGAATTCCTGCAATCAGTAGAGATGGCTGATAGCATTGCAGGAATTAGTCCAGATGGACAGCCGTAAACCCACTGCAGCAAGGCAAGGCTAGGACAGAGGGAGAAACGCAGCTCAAAAATTACATAACGTGCAGCTTATTTAGTCTTTAACACATTAATGGGCCAAAATGAGAGTAGGCCTCGCTTCTTTTAAGTAGAACAAAATTTGCTGAGCTGACAATGACTAAAAAGCAAACGATCAATCAATGTGTATATATAAAGGCTATTTATAGGAACGACCGCGTGAATAATGAGCTTAAGCGGGGAACGATGGCTTGCTGAAAAAGCTGTATCACTGGTACAAACCTGCGTGCTGTAAAATACGGCAATTGCGCCCTCTTGTGGCAAGGCTCAATATAGCACTACGTGACAGACTGTTGGGCAGCTTTCCGTCTTATTAAGACCCATGACACACTTTACGGTTTAAAAACCTAACCGAAGTTATTCCCCAGCTGTTTTTGGCATATTTTGCAATCTCTTTTCCTACCTACCACTGAAATCCACCAAATGCCTCCACAACTCAGTAAACAACATGACAATTAAAACCACAAATAACTTAGTGTTACAATAGAGCCATCTTCATCTGAGAAATGCCGTTCCACACACTGGCTAAGAGTTCACCCACAGCCCACATTTTTAAGAACAATGGGCTCTGTTTTGTATGCTGTGCCTTCCTGGGGGTACGGAACCCCCAACTGACACCAGACCACGCTGTTGTCACATCCTAACTTTGCCGCTGAGCCTTTAGCTGCCTGACAGCCAAGAGCTGCTCAGCTGAACGGCCTTCGTCTTCTCTCGGGTAAAATGGCGGCACAGAGCTGGAAAGGCAGACTGATGCTCCAAACAGCCAGGGCCCACTTACGGCTACAAGAGAGGAATCTACTTACTGAGGTGTAGTTTGTCCGTCCCTGGCCCTGGTTCTGATTGTGTAACTCGTGCTCCTGGATCTGCAGACCAGCCAGGTGCTTCTCCAGAGCGGCCCAGTCCATAGTGGGGAGTGGAGGCTCCGGGGTACCGAGGGTCCCTGAGCCCTCTCTGTCCACCCCCGGGGTGCGGCCCGGCACCCTCACCCTGCCCACGTCTTGCGCCCTCCTGGGTGCAGTCTTGGGTGGGGGCTGGTGCCGACTGATGGGCACAATGATGTTGCCATTCTGCTTGAGCTCCTCGGGCACCGCGGCCACAGTGGTGGCCATGTGACCACCCAGCGGTGCCAGCGGCACCTTGGCGTCCTGGAGCTCTTCGGCCAGACTGCGGCTCGCACCTCCTCCAACGCTGCCCCCCTGCTGCTCCCCATAGTCTCCACATTCGCTCTGCCACTCCTCGATGACCTTCTTCTTGTACTCCTGGTAATCCTCGTCCTCCTCATAGCCCTCCAGGGTCACTAGGTCCAGGCCGGGGGGGGACTTGTAGTCCGAGCAGGGGGTCACCTTGTTGGAGTTGGACTCTGAGCTGGAGCGGCTTGAGCTGTCACTCCCCAGGTCCATTCCATCCTCCCTGTAGTCCTGGACAGGAAAAAAAAGGAGTGAACAGGGTCAGATCAAAGGTGACACATAAGGAACACAGTCAGATCAAAGGTGACACATAAGGAACACAGTCATTTCCTCCCTGCAGAAATTCACGTTTCCCACCTCTATACAAACTAACTAACCTGAAGCACACAAAATACTTTCCAATGTGAGAATAAACGTTGTGTATTCCCGTATGTAATGTCAAAGCAAGGTTTGCTTGCCCTTCTCATTCCTCTCTGAAACCTGAAGGAATTTTCCATGGTTTTTGCCACAAATGAAACATATACTTTAAAATGAATGTCATAAATAACATTGTGATATTGTTATTCTCTACCACAAATGAAAAGAGTTTTGCTCAGTGGCAAAGACCCCCACAGTGAAGCAGGCAGTTAACGTCATTTTACTAGGCAAGAATCAAACTCCCTCTGGGATTAATGTCACTTCTGATGTTGCCATATGAACAAATTATTTGCTTAAGACAACAGATACATATTCCAATCCACTAAAAGTTTTAAATGTCAGACACATTTAGAATGTCCTTACAGCAAGAGTGTGACTATGAAGAGATTTTCTAGCTTTAAAGACAACAAAAACAGGACAAAGTGAATGTGTTGCTGTATACAGTAGTAAGAGCCGCGTACGGTGTTTGCGTACTAAGAATGACTTAGTTAACTTCAAAAGGGCAGTTGACAGTTTAGTACTAGAAATCTATACCTCGAGGAATTGAATAGAATTGTGTTTCCAATGAGCTACATAATAATGCTTATTGATACAACATTACTACAGCTCTTAGAGTACCAAACTATCTCCAAACGTCAACGCATCCACCACATCACCTGTATTATTTAAATTACCTGTTTTGCTCTTGCATCAAATGACTACTGTTCTGGCTTATAAGCACCGGGTTCCTTGCTTTGTGTTTTGGATGTGAATGGAAAATTGGCACATTTTACTCATTTTATTTTAAACCCACAGCATCCAGTGTCGTTTTTTTTCCATCTCAGTGGTGAATCACGGTGCGCGGCGTACAGACTCAACGGTCGACTTTGAAAGCTCAGTTGCCGGTCATACGCACTTCGTGTCAGCCGCAGTTTCCATGTAGTGATTTGCTGCGGCTTCTCTTGAGACTCCAAATTCCCCCCGAGACCACAAGGTGCAAGCAGACCTGGTTAAAACGGGGCTTAGTATCTGTATCGACCCGAGTTATATACCACGATCGGGTTATGAAAACGTCATACTGCTGATAGGCCACTGATTCAAAAGCACTGGCTGTTTAAAAATGAATCGGGACTAGCAATACCAAAGCCAAGTGCGTTAATGTTCACTTTTTCAGCAGAGCGCTAAGACAGCGTCCTTGTGGCACGTTCCGCGTAGGATTCAGGGCGAGCAGATGACGGCACCAAGCGCTTCTCCACTCCATAATTCAGTAAAATAAGCTGTAAGGCTGAGGAAACCTAACAACGGCGTCAGGAAAACAACCAACTGCCGACTTTCGTACATGCGTAATACTGTTTAGTCTATAGAACCAAGGCGAGACCCCCAGGGTGATAAAGCGAAAATGTCTTTGATTTGTGTGTGCAGTTTGCGTCCATTTTTAAAGAATCGTTACGTTGCAGCCCTTTACAATGACGGCCGCTCAGACGTTTTCACCTCGGCTCAGCCAATCATTTCTAAGACGGAGAAAATTGCCACCGGGACCTTCGTGAGTCACAGCTGTCGGCAGAAATCATGGATACCCTCCACCCGGCGGATATACTTCCTCTCTCGCCTCAAAGTATTAAGACTCATCTCGTCGATTTCCTGTCCTGCACTGAGGTCACAAAACTTATCACACATAATAATACTTCACATACTGGGCAAAGCATAGCTAACTTGCCCCCATGTCCCCACCTGCAGGATCAGGGCAATCGCACGCGCACACACCCTAAGTTCACTAAAAAGGTTACAAGGAATCACGCGTATTTTTGTTATTTTCGCTAAAATTCATTCCACATTGACATCGCGCTACAATGCAATACCTTACCAAAATGCTCATATAGAGAGTACGCTCCGGGTGGATCCTACAATGGAGGCTTTGCCTTTGTTATGTAAAAATTCCGTGACCATTACGTGACCACAGAAAAAGATTAAGCACTAAACTATAAATAGGGCCTGTGGAGAGAAATCACGTCGCGTCTCCATTCAGAACCACAACTCAATGTATGAGAGTTGGAGACGATGACAAAGCCGTGGGAATCAATTTTAAATCTTAGGCAGTAGCTGGAGTCCTTAAAAGGGCAACGACTCCACCATGATGAGCGGAGATGTTCAAGACATTCCATGTACAAAGTAGAAATAGTCTTATGCTTCTCACGTTAGACCTTACACGGACGTGTCTGGACGGCTCCCCCATCGTTTATTTAAGTCACAGTTTAAAGTGAGTCAGAGGAAGAAACTCGTTTCCTGATACGGATACGGTGGGACCCGCTTCAGCGTATCCAGTGGGAATAATCTGCCGTCCTTCCCCTGCTTAGAGAGCGCCTTTGGCATACAATACATGCAAATTGACAGCTGCACAGAACCCCGTCGTGAAAGACAGCATACGGCTGCATGCCCGTATTCCTCTCTATAAAACACGCTCGCTTATTAAGTTAAAGGCGATTTATTATTATCCCCCCAACTTTGCCATAAAAAGCAGTACCCTGCAGCCTCCTTGACGTAGGTATTCTTTCGTTTTTGAACATCGAGCTCTCCCTCACGCTTCGCCTACGATGTGGACTTGCTAGCCGAAGCTGCTATGCAAAACCGGTGGTCCCGCACATGGGTGGTAACATTATACATGACATCCTTTTCATTAGGGAATTACGGAAGATTCTTTTTAATGCCAAGTCATTGGTCCTGAAATGATGTCATGTCTCAGAAAAGGTCCTGAAACAAAAACAGTATCTTAAACGCCCACCCGGTATCAATACAGATACGATACAGATACAGAGCCATGAGTAAAGATCCTAAATGGTCACCACAAAACTAGCGCTGGTGCCAGCATCCACACCTTAGCGTTGCATTTAGGACAGATAGATTCAGTGCACAAGTCGTTCCGCAAATACGCACTGTAACATCATCGTGTTTTTAGAAATTAATTTTAAAATAGAATGAAACAGCACTGGCTAAAAATTTGAAGAAACGTCATATGCAAAACGATAATTCGTCCCTAAAGCAGTTGTCATATTTAATATGAAATACGGATTACCAACAAATACATCAACTGTACATTAAATATCAATAACAGCTCAGAATGTACTTACAGTCATGTTCTCTGTCAAATCTTTTCTCTCAAGACATGTTCAACTCCATACAAAACAAGTGTAACAAACACATAAACCGATTTTTTAAATTATTTTTTACGGATGGTTTAGACGACCGCTGTCAGCTGCTACCCAATGATATAACACAAAATCGGCTGCATGTAGTGAACATCCGTGGTATTATTCATTTCTGTAGATATCGGCGAGGAACCCAGCCCCCAAGCAACTTGAGTTCAAAAATAGATGCGATAAAAAAAATAATCGGGCTTCCCGGCGTCCGGTTTTCTGTTCTTCTCCCGACAGATGTCAGACCCAGGTTTCGCTGCCGAGCCCCAGCAAAGTGCGTGTGTTTTTATACATCTGTTCAGCGATCCGTCCCCGTGTCATCCCAGCGCGGAGTGCGCGTGCTTCCCCTCGTCCAGCGCGCGCTGACGGGACTGAGAGCGGTCCTCCCCACCGGCGCCCGAACTCCACCGAGCTGCACGCGCGTTATCGCCTCGCCTCGCCTCGCCTCGCGGCTGCGGGCTGGAGCGGACCGATAAGTCCGGCCTTCTGCACCCACTGACCTTGCGAAGTGGGGAGGGCGACGGCCAAAGCGAAAAGCCAGCCGCTTCAACCTGTATTTTTTACAATACCTATCTCGTGTCACAGTCCTCATGTAATGACACAAAACAATTAACAATACATATAGAAAAACAAAATGTAAAGATGCAGAACGAACGTGGTCATTTAAATATATTCAATTACTGAGTGCTTAAATTGGAACGTGGAACGTTTTAACTGTTCAAACACACACACACACATATATATGTGATCATTTAAATGGTAAACTTTAGATTTTACTTCACAGTAATAGTAAGTAAGTCTTGCTCATCTCTAACAGCTGTGACAAGATGGCGTGTTCGTACTGACTGGGGTTACGCTATAAAATACTAATTTTCGGCTGCAGGCTTTGATTGTGCCGGTCATTGATTCTCCTCACCTTTACTGGCCGATCTGGAGCCACATGAAGCTGAGTTTGCCTCATATATTCAGATTAAGGAAAGTGCTTGGACAACATAATTTACCTTCCCAGTTGCCTGTCACAAACCAGTATGTCATTCATAGAAGTTCAGGCTGTACATTTCGAGGACAGGCTCTGCTTATCTTAAGGCCTTTTAGCAGAATACATCAAATTTGATTTAGTCAGGGATATCACTTTTTCATTGGCTTAACACTGTATTTCATTTAGCTGCATGACAATCGCTTTGATCTAAAGTAGCACAGATATCTTAAAATTAAAAACCCTAGGCCCCCTTATAAATCAAGAATAGAAAATAAAAAGGATTCAATGAAGGGTACAAAGGATTCACTGAAGGGTACAATAAAGGTATATGAGCCGTATTTCCACTAGAAACCTGCTACACCATAGTCACATGTTCACTCCATCCATGAGTGGATCACTTGTCATCAAGGTACGAATTAAGACCACCAGCCAATAACTATATTGAAAAAACACATCAACATTATTGAGATACATTGACTGTTATGAGATTAGGACAAGTTTACCATTCGTAGGGAACCACATCATGTCAACTACTGGAGCTAAAAGTATTCTTCAAAAATTGTTAGAGGGTGCAGTTTTGTTTACCTGTGTACGGTAAAATCAGCTGGATAACGACAGGGAACTACAGGCATATGAATCAGCATCGACACACCTGGTCACCACCCTGCTAAGAAATGAGCTTTCTCCGAGAAAAGGAAAAAACTGTCATCCTCTTGCCAAGCAAATTTTCAACATTTTTAAAAAACGAATATTTCTGGTATAAGAAATTGAAGCTTGTCTGACCCGTCAAAGTCTGACTAAGTCATGAGGTACGAGTCAGAGACACTGCAGAGTGACTTTAGAGGCGTGTATTGAAAGAAAATAATGTACAACCTTCAAAGCAAGCTCAGCTGTCAGCAAGCTGCTGACAAGCTGTGTCCAAGACAACACGCGAGGAACCCCGCAGCTGGGCGACACTTACAAACAACAACCCATTTCACTACCAGCTCAGCAGCTAATATGATGCATATATGCGTTAACATTTTAACACTTTTTGTTAAATAAGGGAGGCTGTACTGTATTGTTCTCAGGGAAAACTCTTCTCAATGAAAGAGAAAATATTTTTATTCTAAATGAACAAGTGTTTACAGGTCTACCATTTTGGAATGGCTGTACAACAAGCAAGAAAGAAATACTGGCCAAGCAGGCCAACATTTTTAAAGGAAATATTGTTTTTTATGAAGAACTTTGTGAATGACAATATTCAGTTCTATACACAGAGCTTTTGTACATTTCATACAGAACAAGTAAGGCAGGAACTTCCTTCAGCTTTTTTCCTTGACAGTATATAACTCTTCTATGCACATAACTGAAAAGAAATTTCAATAATAAATAACTTCGCAAGAAATTTTGTTGTTTTTGAGTTGAGACCATTAATGGCCTTAATTCTGGCTACCTCCTCATATGTTGCAGTCCTGGCAATCAGAACATATTCAGTGCTTATGTAATCCAGCAAAGAACTTTTCTTAAATTTCCAGAACTCACTAAGTCTGCAGAAATTTTCTCGAAAATGAATCCCGTGGACCGAGTGGAAATTTTCTCTGCAATTATGTTGGTATCACACATTATGCTGCTGTGACAGTGCAGTCTGAGGCTATAATTCCAGAGGAGGTTCATTCTAGATCAACCGTACCAGGAGGCCATTTCTGTACTGTCAGCAAGCATCGTCAACCTGTCTGTACACAGATAAATGAGTCTGTGACAAGACACATCTGTGTCCATAGCAAAATGCGTTGATCGAGAAAAAAAACTGGGTAGGATATGTTTTAAAATACCTTGTCTGTGGTAAAAAATGCATTTTTATCAAAATATTACCCAGAATTCACCATTGTGTTGGCTCCTGTGTGTCAGAAATACAAAATGGCTATCTGTAAAGTTAGTGGAACAGATTAAATGAGCTGACATCTCTGGCATGCGAAATACCTGCCGGTTGCTTTC